>ML991826.1:0-211144 GCA_010094025.1 Viridothelium virens | reverse complement strand
AGAAGAGCTTTGGGACTCGCAATTGTTCGGGAGAGGTCCCTATGCTCGTGGCCCTCCGTACTCTAGTCCTATGACCTTGGTCCGAACATCTTAGTCCTATCAAAGTGGGCGACTTGGAGCAAGAGGGGGTTTATTTATTTGTTACAGCAGAAGAAGTTTGTTGGTGTTGTCGCTACCGATCGGCGGTGGTGTCCTTACAGATTTTTTCCTGCCGTGCTACGGTCAGACTTGGGCGTGATAGGTCCGATACCGCTATCCGATAACAGCGCTATCGGCCGATAGTTATCGGTGCGCTATCTCGATAGCGCCGATAGTCGCACTAGATTAGTAGCAACCTTATTCTCTTCTGTATAAATAATAACAGTAAAGAATAAATAAATAAATCTTTATTGGTTTTGTTACTTACTTTTGTATAATTATTATAAGTAATTATTAATTTTAAGCACCACATAAAGGTAGAGTATTTTAGCTTAAGTACAAAACTGGGCATCTAAAATTTATATAAAGAGTTAAAAAATATTTTGTATAAACCTTAATTGAGGATAAAAGGATTATTTGGGGTCTCCTTAGGTCCCTTTAGCAATAGAAGAGGATGTCCTTTCTCTCCTCTTTCTGCACTCTTATTATATAAAGGCTTATTTACTTTTTTTACCTTAGTAGGCTGTATAAAAAGATTAATAAAAGCCCCAGCAGAGCTTAAGAATAGTCCACCAGCATTAGTTAGGATTAGCGTAGGAGTAATATAACTGTATAAACAGCTCTTTTTGCCTATAGCCTAATTATTTTATTTATAATTCGCATAAGTATCCCCAAAATGCCCTATAATAAAGCAGCATTTAGGGAAGGGTACTCTTAACCCATAACTAAAATAGGCTAAGCATATTATATAAGGAGTTATTTACTGCACTTTACGCAACTGGATTAGGATTGTGTTAATATATAAGGAGTGTGTATAATTAATATTAGCTGCTGTACACTAACCCCCTTATATAATTTTTATAAGCCGCCCAGGCAAAGCCTAAAGAGCCTAACCCTTATTACTTTTTATTAGCTCAGCCAGCTAATTACCACTTATTAGCAGTGTGGGACCCTTATAAGGCCCAGTAATTACCTTTAAGGCGAAAATAAGCCTTTTGCTAAGTGTCGCATTTAAAGGGAGGCCTCCTCCACTGGTAGGGGTAAAACTTAAATTTAAAGCAGCCCTTTATATAAAAATAAGTTATAGTTTCTTTTTTCCTTGTATAATAAAAACTTACATATTGCTTCTGCTGCTGCTATTATTATTATAATAGCAGTATTAGCTATTGCTATTATTGCTGCTGCTGCTATTATTATAGTTATTATTATAAAATATTAGCATGTTTCTTCTTTTTTGTACAAAGTAATATTAATATTTAATAACTTTATGCAGTCTTAAATAATACTTACTTAAAGAAGTTAATTTTATTTATACAAAAGCTATTTATTAATACATACCATATCTACTAAAAGGTTTATAATATAAAGAAGAAAGTAATTATGCAGGCATAAAAAGAAGAATAATAAGAAGTGTGTGCAGTATTATACCCAATTTAGTTAGTAATATTAATAAGTATTATATATGTATAACTTTAATAAAAAGTAAAGAAGATAATTTTAATAAAAAGTAAAAAAGATTATTTAACTTTAAATATCTAGTTAATTATTATACAGAATAAAATTATAAAGAAGTATTAAGGATATTATAATTTTTTCAATCCTTTAAATATTCTGTTTTTTTAAAAGTTTATGTAAAAGTTCTTATATAATTTTATGGAATATAATATTAAAATCCTAAAAAAACCCTTTTTAATTTATTACTTATTCTTAGGATTATTAAAACCTTAATAGCAAGCTATAAAAATTATGGAAATTTTAATAATTAAGGAGGAAGAGTTTATTATTAATATAATAATATTATATAATCTTTATTATTTTTAAGGGATATTGGAGTTTCTCTAATATATATTTTAAACTTATTTTAACTTTATAAATAAATATACTAATAAGTATACTATTAATGTGCTTTATAAAAGCTTGAGAGTTATTCTAAATCCTTTATATAAAATTAGATAATAATTTAGGCTGCTCTTAAAGCTAAAGTTGGAATATTCTTTTAAAAACTCTCCTAAAGCTTTTATACATACTAAATTTTTTATTCTCCATCCTTAATAAGTTATAAAATATTTAAATCTTTTAATAGGCCTATATAATACTTTAGATTAAAGATTTAAGCTGCTAAATAATATAAAAAATTATTTAGCTTTTTATAATACTTTTTGTATTTTTTTTGTGTACAATCCAATTATTTAATTATTGCTTTATCTTTTATATGCTTAGCTGCTTTTAAGGTATTATTAATAATATTTTTAAGAATCTTAATTATAAAGAGTACTTATTTAAAAGTTATTTAATTTTTTTAAAGTTATTATATTCCTTTTTTAAAATTTAACAAAAAATCCCGTATTATATAAAGCTAATTTTATTTATTTATTGTAAGAATACCCTCTTTATAAAAATCCTTTTTATACTGTTTAAAATATTATTAAACTTTTATCTTAACTTATTCTTTAAAAGCTGTACTTAGTATTATAAACCAGCTATTTTATTATATATAATTATTAAAAGGAATTATCTTTCCGGCATAATTAATAAACTAAGTTATATAATTTGCTAAACTTTAAATATAAATAATAAGATTATAAAGCTTTCTTATTAGACCCATTCTTGTATAAATATTTTTTGCTTTTTTTTAAGATTTTTTTTACTTTATTTTATTTTTTAATAAAGTTTTTATAATTTATATCATTAATTTATTATTTTTCTTATTTTTCTTATTTTTATTTTAATTTTAATTTTTATAGCTTTTTTTTTTATTATATAATTTTATAAGATTTTTATCCTCCTTTAAAGAAAATATAAAAGCTTGCATAATTAGGTTAATAATGTATCCTTAATAACAAATTTATTAATATATTAAGTTCCATATAATATAATAATAAAGCCCTAATTATTAGCTAATTATATAATAAAAAATATTATTTATTTTAGTATTATCTCTAATTATAGCTTTAATCTTTATTATAATTCTATACTTATTAAGAATAAAATAAAAAATCTCCTATTAATTAAAATTACTTTAACTATTTATTATATAAAAAGCAATTAAAGGATTTTAATATTTATTATAAATATTAATAAAGCTAGCACAAATTCTAAGTACTAAAGTATAATTAAAAAATATCCAAATATCTAGAGTAATATAAATCTTTATTTTAGCTAATTAAAGAGCTTTTTATATAATATTTTAGGCCTTAAAAAAGTTTGCATAAATCTATTTATTAATTATTAAATAACTTTTAGGAAGAAAAGGTAATACTTCTTAATTAATAGCCTTTATTAAAGCATAAAATTCTGGCTATTTAACACATAAAAATAGCAGCTGTTATATAATAATAAGATCTAAAAGTGCTTGCTTAATAGTATTATTATACATAACACTTTTTAAAATCTTATTCTTAAGCCCTTAGATTTCCCCTTTATAAAGCAGTCTATTATATAATGCTTAAAGTAAAGCATTAGCTTCTTTTTATATAATTATTAAAGCCTTTAAATAAGGTGTCCAGTTAATATTATATGTCTTTAAATAAAGTCGCAATTTATTTATTAAAGTAAAGTATCCTTTTATATCTTTAATTGGATAATAATTGCAGCAATAAGGTTTCTTTATATAAAATCTTTCTTCTAATATTAATTTTTAAGCATAATTGTCTATAAAAAGAGAGGATTAATACATAAAAGCTGTACTACTTATATGTTAAGTAAAAAGTAAAGCAAAAAAGGTATCAGATTAAATACTTGCTTAATTAAAGAATACCTCAAGATTTTCAGCCATAATTTTTAAGTATTATACAATAAAAGAATTAATTTATCTATAATTTTTCTCAATTTATCTTGAGGTGGGCCGCTATCGGACGATAGCCCCAATAATAGCGCTATCGTCCGATAGCGTTATCGGCCGATAGCTATCGGACAGTATCCTATCAGAGGCAAGTCTGGCTACGGTCGGGCTGTCGCGCACGAACCATCTGTCATACGCTACTCTACCCACTTATGGAAAGGGAGGCCTTTGCGCAACAGCCCACGGCAATGGTGGCGACCATACAAGGGATAGCGGATTCAGACTGCAGCTGAATCAATCTCATTCACATTACGGAGGTATGAGACATTTGCAGGTTTTTGTCCGACGGACGGGTCAAAGGACGGGTGGGAGAATGGGAAGGCAAGGTTGTATTATTAGACATGCGTCCTTTTTAACGCCTGCCTATATCTACGACTCCGTAATACCTTTTAACATTATTGCACTTACCACTCAGCCTACCAGATTATTATTACTGCTGTTGAGATTGCGGTCAAGCCTGCTATAGTTGCATTTCTTGCTGAAGACCACCACATACTTAGTACTGCATAAAGTAACTCTGTCTTGACCGCCTCCATTTCACTTAAGAGTCACAAAGGTTTGGGGAATTCCCACCTCATTCCCCAATGGAATGGGACTAGAATGAAGAATAGCATGGGATGAAAGGTCTCCAACAAAAAGGGGACAAGATGGGGGTTTACTAAAATCTCCCTTTCATCTTGTTCGTATTCGCCAAAACTGCAAATCGACTCTCCTGCCTGTGCAGGCTCTCGACCCCGGACAAGACGGCACAAATGCCTGCTCTTACCGCGCCATAGTCTTCGTTAGAATTCTGCTTTCGCTGTGGACCATGCCATATATTTACCCAGCATTCCATCTTTCAGGGTGATGCTCGAACGGCATGTCAAAATACAAAAGAATCCTGTATAGATTAGTACTGGGTCAGCTTACCACACAGTATGACCAGATTAAAATGTGTACTCTGTATCCAGCGGCAGTACTGGTATTTTTATTCAGTGTTGCTCTGAGGGGTCGAGGTGCACTGCCTCCTTTGCTGCCATTGCGATACAGACTGGGGTACCGCAGCTCTACGGTCAAGAGGTCGATTGGGTCCTATTGCTGCACAATAGAGGTTTGGGTTGCGTTTCGACAACGAAGAATGGGCGGGCTGGGCGACTGCAGGCCGAAGGTACTATAGATAACGGAAGGGAGGCGGGCGAAGGACCGAGCGGCGGTGTCTTCTTTGGTAAAGTTGCGGGAGACGGCGTTGTCGACCATACTGCCAGACGAGATGATATCAGTTGGGACCAGAATGGAAGGGAAGTCAATGTATGGTGTACTAGAAGGTAATTGTAAGTAAATTGGAAGGTTGTTTGGAGTCACTGAAGACTTGTCTTTAGTTAGAAGCATTGCGACATCTGTATCTACTTTATCGACGGGCAGTGAGACCAGCAGTTCAACGAGAGTGTAGCATTAATGGCGTAATTTTCAGACGGGTGCGGGTGGTGGCTGGCGAGGGTGTCCTAAGTTGTGAGTCGCAGCTCAGGACGCTTCACCGAAAGGCAAGTAAGCCGAGTAGAGAGCCGGAAGGGCAGCCGCGGTATCGTAATTAACTCCCAGGCTTTACGGACTGCAATGCTTCGCCAACTATGTTAGGGCCCGCTCGCATCTTGCACCTTTACATGCTATTGCACGGACACAATGCCCACTGTCAAGGCAAACGAGGACAAGGACCAGAATCCAGATGGAGTCCCGATACTCTAGCATCATAGGTTATCCGCTCAACAAATGGAGATTACTCTTGGGCATCAACTTCGATCACCGCCGACCTTTCAACATCATACATAGCACAGCCTCCACCTGCATCATGGAAGTGCACGTCTGAGATGATTTATCACAGCATTGTGCAGTCGTGCATTGTTGAGGCGCGCAGCAGACACTAGATGCATTGTCTGTGGCCGGGCTTCGAGGCTGCCTTCGCAGTTCGCAGTTCGCAGTATCTGTGGAACTTGATGAAACTAATCATGCTAGTGTAGGTACTTACCACAATATAAGAGACCGCTCACATCCGTCAATCTCGAGTTCGACGCGTACTCTGACCGTATTCTCCTACTCGCTATATAGTCTTGTCTTCTTCTGCTTCTCGTTGCGCGCTCCCACTAGCTTTCGCAGGTAGATCAGCTCAACATTGGACGGACCTTTGACATCTTCTCCGAAACGAGCCACTCCTATGGCTGTCGCTGCCGCAGCGCCACTGTTCGCCCTGGGCTCGGCGGTTGTCGCAGGAGCAGCAGTTGGCAGTGGCACTCGACAAAGCGATAAATGGCGCAAAGAGGTCAGATCTCAAGCAAACGAATATGCCGAACTCCTCCGTAAAGAACTTCTGCCACACGTCGGCTCCGTGGCTGGCAGTGCCAAGTCGGTGGCTGATACTGCCAACTCCGTGGGTTCCATTGCCACCAAATGGGCACCAATCGTTGGCTGCTCCCTGACATTTGCGGCCGCAGTGGCCGGTCTAGCTAATTTGTATAAAGCATATACTGGTGCGGATGCTCAGAAGAAGCTCCAAGAATTCCAAAATAAGCTCGGGAGGGACGTGGAAGATATCAAGCATAGCCTCAAGTCAATCAGCACTGATGTTCAAGAGCTCGTTAGCCACAAAGCACAACATGACTTTCCAGAGCATGTGTACGATTACGTCAAGATGCGCAGCGACCAGATAGCGACACAGTCAGACAAGCATTATCTATTTGTCTTCCATCAGGGAAACGAATGGCGTCCTGCGTTCCATCGTCTCAACGAGGCAAATCCACTTCCCTACCTCCTCGGCATCTTCGAGGACCTCAACGTTTTGGGGGCGTGTCTGCGCACCACACGCGAAGTCGTCGGACCCGATCCGGTATTCCATGTTCTCATGCCGGCAACCCGTTTATTCATGGTTCCTGACACAGTCGCCATTCCGCAAGAGCTGCAGCCTCTGAGCCTCGAGGGTGAACTCCAAGACAGTACCGGAAAGCCGTACAACTATCTCAACGTCCCAGATGCATCCGGTGGGACGCTGCTTCACATCTACAACACGGCTAATAAGGAGCAGCCTCAGCTCAAGAAGCCCAGCCCTTGGAAGAAAGTAGCCTCGACATCTGCTGCGTGGGGCGCAGGCGTGCCTCTTGCAATGGCAGCCGCAGCCGGTGGATGCGCGGCAGGTCCTCTTGGTGGAATCGCGGCCGGGGCGACGACTGGAACCATGGTCGGAAAAGGCGTAGGTGCAGAGGTTGAACAGGCATGGGACAAGAACAATAGTAAAGAGTGAGCAAGAGTCTTCTACAAGTATAGCCTTAGATATATTAGGCAATTTGTGTGAATTATTCTATTCTTGAGAATAGTAGCAAGCCTGCTCCCCTTTTATCTTTTGTTGGTCTACAATTCTTTTATCATGAACCAGGTTGCGCCATGATGTCATCACAGTCATTCGTACTCACCAATCATATTTTGCGAGGAAGCGACACGATGATCAGCCAAGGCTTCAAATTGATAGTCTTTCGAGGCCTAGTCCCGGAACCCTAAGGAGGGATGGATGTACAGGTCAATGCAGCGGAGCTAGGCGAGGCGGGGAAGAGTTTAGGTAAGGCCGGGCGGATTGCACGCCTAGAGTACCCTCGCTTCCCAAATATTGCACTATCGTTTTGCTTTATGATTTCCTTCTATATCCCAGCCTCCATAGCTCGTACCACACTGTGAACGCACCCAGGGCTATTGTTTGCATATTTCCTAGCGATCAAGCACAGTGACTCTCAGGCACTCGCTTGACGAAGCATGGACGACTACGGAGAAGAGCTTAGCCGCCTCTGGCTGCCTGACAAGATATATCGTGCGCGTGAAGTACAATCTGTTGGTCTCCTCGCCTACGATCAGGAGAAGCAAATCACACAGCATCGGCTTTTTAGTTATGCCGCAGGTGTTCATGTAAATGCACATTCAATGGTTGTCCGCATCGACGGAGCATGCCGGAACAACGGAAGCCCGTCTGCTAAAGCCTCGTACGGTATATGGTTTGGCCCGGAGTCGAAGCACAACGTCTGCGGACTTATCGATTCGAGTATTCCCCAGACAAGCAGCCGTGCTGAGACTGAAGCGCTCTCAAAGGCTCTGGAAATCATTCGCGAAATCTGCCATGAGGATTTCACGCTTTTGAGAAACTCAAGGAGATTCATGATACATTGGATGAAATGGAGTACGGTGATGATGGTGGCGTCGAATGCGAATTTTGGCTGATCCCAAGGGAAGACAACAGCGAAGCAGATGCCCTAGCTAATTCTGCACTCGATGGAGAATGATTGTGGAATAATGCGTCCACAAAAGATGCACGATCATGACATCTCATCGACTGATGAAAGTGTACGTCGCCTTCGATAGGTACTCGACTACATTGCTGCACGCAGGTTCGTCGGCTCATTGCAAGTCGAAAGCCATTAGCGATTTTCAATATTTGCCAACTTTTGAATCAGCCTAGGTCATGCTACATTACTCATACAAAGTAAAACGGGAATTGTCGCTGAACGCTGAGGCAATAAGACATTATGCATGTAGAGGCTCGAATTACATCCTCCCCAATAGAGCGACCCATGCAACACTGAAAAATAGCAGGAAACTTAGTAAAGCAGAGGGGTATTGCGTCCTCCATGCCGTAGAGGTCGAGGCACCCGTTGCTGACGAGGAAGAACCTTGAGATGTCGAAGATACAGAATCACCAGCTCCAGTAGACTCAGTAGAGACGCCCCCGAAGACAGCGGTGCTGCTTCCATCCACAACCAGTCCGCTTGATCCAAGACTTAGCGTCTCACCACCGACTACAGCTGGGAGACCACCCCTGGTCAGGGTTATACTCCCATCAACTATCGCAATGCCAGTGGCACCAGGTAACTCGATTGCTGTCTCTGTATGCCCACCTGCGTCCGTGAAAGTTGCAATCTCTTCGCCAGCCGGGATAGAGAATGAAGCAGTGCTTGTGCCATCAACAACGATACCGCTGGGCCCAAGACTCAGGGTCGCTCCATCGGTAGTGACAGCAGAGCCGCCTTCAGTAAGCGTCACCTTGCCATTCACGACGGCTACACCCGAGGACCCGGGATATTCGACGATTGTGCCTGTTTGCCCATTGGCACCGGTAAATGTCGCGACTTCTACTCCAGCTCCAGTAGGTGCCGCTGGAGAGAACGCAGCTGTGCTTGATCCATCAATCACGATACCACTGGATCCGAGGCTCAAGGTCTTGCCATTGACAGTCACAGGCAATCCTCCTCTTGTAAGAGCTACGCTTCCATCCACAACCGCAGCACTTGAAGAGTCAGGCGACTCGGCTACAGTATGCGTATGTCCATTGGCATCGGTAAAAGTCGCCACTTCTTCTCTGTTTCCTGTAACAGCCGCGTTGGGCAAGCTAGAGAACCCAATCATAGATCCATCCACAACGACTCCAGAAGGAGCAACAGATATCGTCTTACCAGATAGGACCGCCGCCGAGCCGCCCGCCGAGATTGTCTGCCCACCCAGCACCACCGTTCCTCCAGTCTCGGCAGCAGTGTAGGCTGATCCTGGCCCGAGCGTGATGACAGCGCCAGACACGACCGCTGCAGGTGTTGGCGCAGCCGAAAATGGCACCACGCTGCCGCCGACTACAACACCCGAGCTTGCCATGCTGATGACCTGCCCATTTACTGTTGCGACAGGGCCGCCAACTGATAGACTGTGTCCTGATACCACAAATGGCGTCCCATCTTGTGCAGTATACGTCTGGCCTCCCGCTGTGAAGACTGCCGCTGAAGCAGCCGTCGGAGCAGAATACGCAATCGTACTGCCGCCGAGTACAACACCAGAACTCCCCAAGCTGACAAGCTGACCACCTATAGTGGCCGCTGAGCCGCCTTGGGATAATGTCTGGCCGGACATTATTAGAGGGGTGCCACCTTGCGCAGCGTAGGTCTGACCTCCAGCTGTGAAGACCGCAGCTGAGGGAGCTGCAGGAGCAGAGTACACGACGGTGCTGCCTCCTACGACAACGCCAGCAGGCGCCAAGCTCACGACCTGGCCACTGAAGGTTGCTGCAGGGCCGCCTGGAGAAAGCGTTTGGCCAGCCACAACAAGTGGGCTGTTGCTTTGTGCCGTGTATGCCTGTCCGCCGACCGTGAACGCCGCGGCGGGTGTTGCACCATCAGCTGCGGGAGTAGGGACGCCGCCATACACTAGACCGCTGGAACCAAGAGAAACTGGGGTATTTTGGATGATGGTGCTGTCGCCAGGCTGCACGGTTTGCCCCGCGATGACAACGCCTCCGGAGTTTGATGGATTTGCATACACGGGCTGGCCTCCAATGGTGCCTAGAGGAGCGGTTGGAGCTGGCGCTGCTGGATTGAGCGGGGGCACTGGGATTGTTGAGGGAAGATTGGTCTCCGGATTGTTTGGGTTGGGTTCAGGAGCATTTTCATTACCAGTACTTGACGGTTCTGAACCCGGATCAGAGCCAGATCCAGCGCCGGATTCTGAGCTGGATCCCACTCCGGTCCCTGAGCCCGAGCCTGTGCCCGAGCCAGATTCTGAGCCAGAGCCTGAGCCAGAGCCAGAGCCAGAGCCAGTGCCAGTGCCAGTGCTCGAATCCGAGCCTTCTTGTGTACTGGAGCTTGAGGTAGTCCCAGAGCCTGATTTAGGATCTCCACCGGGACCTGCGTTTATCCCGGAGCCACTGCTTGTACCAGAAGCTGTAGCGCCATCACTGCTGGGAGATTCAGGATCGCCTGAACTTCCGTCTGGACCTCCACCTCCTGTGTTCCCTGTATTTGAAGAATCACCTGCTGGACCGCTCTCCACTGAGCCAGGATCTCCAGAATCTCCACTCCCCGTGCCTTGCTCGCCAGATGAGCCAGATCCCGCACTTCCAGTCCCACTTCCAGTCCCACTTCCTGCCGAACCAGGATCACTAGTGCCACTACTTCCTGCGCCGCTCGAACCAGATCCAGCGTTACCAGAGCCCGAATTTGGGATGCCTGAGCCGGGATCGGATTGAGAAGATTGACCTGGATCTGAAGCATCGCCTGCTGAAGGTGTTGCTCCTTGTAATATGCTTGCAATGCCTCCCCCAACTGCAGAGCCTGCATTTCCGCCAGATCCACCACTGCCTGTAGCGGGAGTTCCTGGAACTGGTTGGCCTGCACGGGATGAAGCAGGATTGGGTTTTCCACCACCACCACCACCAATGATCACCGATGCAATACTCGCCGCGACACTGCCTGCGCCTGGGTCTCCTCCACCATTACCACTGCCTGGATCGCTGCTGCCCGCATTACCATTGGAAGGGTTCGTCTTAGTCGGTGGATCTGCTGATGCGACTGGGTTGCCAGGTGTTGCAGTCGGTAACTGGTCGCTTGCCAGCGTGGCCACAGGCAAACTCGTCTGTGGCGCTGGGCCAGGAGCTGCAGGTACTCCAGTAGGGTCTCCCATCGGAGTAGGGGCTGCCGGTGCCGTACCAGGAGTCAAAGCGTAGGGTGGGTCGTACAGCCCTCGAATATCCGCTGAGCATGTCGACCATAGAGGATCCACACTGACAAGCAGAGAGGATGGAACTACAAGAACTGGCTCATAGGGACGGCTTCTAGGGCATCCGGGATATGTATTGTTGATTGAAGAAGGGCCATCATAGACCCAAGAGCGGTAGTCCAAAGCACATCGTGGCTGTCTGTCGTAGATACTGTCGGGCACTGGCGTGTTCAAGTCGGCAATGTCAAAAGAGGCCGTTTCAGCATAAACGGACGTCCATGTTGCGTAGATGCTGGAGAGCTGCGAAGAATTGGCAAGAGCAAGGATCGTAGCGCCATGTGTTGTTCCAACCCCAGAACACGAGTCTGAAGCATAAATACTACCGTACGAAATGTATACTGTTGGTGAAACGAAAGATGTTCCAAAGGCGTAGGCTGTGAGTGGACCCGTGTTGTTACTGGCTGCAGTACGAGGCGTAACGCTTGCATTACCAGTAGCTGTTGCTGTTTCTGGCCAATAGATTAGGCGCACTGTTCCGCCCGTAACTGCACATCGCGCGCAACCCAAACTGCAACCGGGGGCCAGAGAGGTAGTTGTGGGCCAGTAGCTTGTCCACGAGACAGAGCCGTCGGTTGTCAACGCAGTGTAAACCGTACCTGCTCCACTCTCATCGTAGGGAGCATTGAACTGAAAGGCAGAACTGAACAGCCAGTCGGAAATATACTTGTCCTGCAATGAGGTGCACAAGGGAACTCCAATTGAGGCCTGCGTGCAAAACGGCTTTGGTAATCCTTGGACACTACCAATGCTATTGACTTGACTTTGAAGCCATGATTGTGTCGCCGCGTCGCATATCGAAGTGTTGCTAGCAGTGCAAAGAGATGTTGAGGGCCAGGAGATTTGGGCAAATTGAGCAGAGCTGTAGGCATCCCATTGTGATTGGCATTGCATGATAGGCCCAGGAGGAAGTGTGCAAGCAGGCGTACTGATATTGATGGTAGGAGTGGTCAAGACAGCAGTTGTTCCCGTCGCCCACGTAACGACATCGCCTGGGGACTCTGTACTCAAACCGGTTGCCAGAAGCGATGAAATTACCTGACTAGTGATTATCGACGTGTAGGTGGACAGGCCAAAGCCAGCGGCGGCAGAAGTTACTGTGGTGGTGGTCACTCCGGGTTCAGTCGTTGTAAAGAACGAATACCCAAACCTGGTCGTCAGCTGAGTTATAGTTGTAACATCAGGACCTGTACCCGAGCCGATAGTTGTGAAGTAGGGTGAATTTAATGAGTAGTTTGAAGCCCAAAAAGAAGACCATTGGCTCCAGCAGTTCGAGAACTCGATACTACTGTTTCCTGTCATGTTCCCAATGTGGGTGCTCGTAGTAATAGGTAGGTTAGTGGTTGAGTTCCTTGGCCGTTGACTCTCGAATACATGTGCCGCTGACGCTCCCTTGGCTGTGCTATTACCAGGTGCTGCCGTGACCGAAGATAGGGTAACGTTGGAGGTACCGGGAATGGCACTTGTGGCTCTAATCGGTGTGCCGGAACTGCTGTTTGTAGACCATGTTGCTGTTGAGAGCAGAGTGGTAAAAGCTCCAAGAGGAGTAGAAGTAGTGACTGAGAGAGAGGTGCGGAGGCTGCTGTTGCTGGGTGACACCGTATGCGAGACCGAGATGGACCTAGATGTGTTGTAGCTACCAATAATCGGAGCGGGAGAAGCAGAATTGCTTCGAACGGTGCTGTATGAAGAAGCTCGCTGCCGAGAAAAACTTGAGCTAGTATTCGTGGGAGGCAAAACAACAGCAGTTGAAGAATCCGAAGGCTGTTGCGTCTCGTGGCTTATTTCCAGGCCGCTTGCAATCAAATCACCAAGGCGCGCTTGACTCGTGGAAGACTGCGAGGTCGCACTTGTCGTGGAGGATGACGAATATATGGTAGAAGAAGTGATGCTTGCCGCAGAACTGGTGCCATTTGAAATGCTCGACGCGTTAATAGTCGGCAGAATTTTGCTGCTGTCTACAGATAGTCAATATTGCCCTCCAAAAGACGCCTTTAGTCGGGGAGCTTACCATAAGTTGTTGCGACAATTAATTGAAAGAACGACAGGAAAGAAAAGAAGAAAACGAGCTTCGACATTCTTCCAAAATGAACGACTGTTGATGACATCTGCTCAACTCTGAAAGACCACACAACACGCTACGCGGAAAAGAAAAAAAATTAGACCTTAGGACATTAACGAGAGATAAAGAGCGAACATTGAGAAAGGAAAGAGATTCGACTTAACTAGCCATGTGTCGACCTCTCAGCCGCAGCAGATCATAAGTTTGCACGCCCAGATGGAGTGCCAAGATCTTGTTCGCAAGACTTGACTGATTGAGATGCTCACCAATCGGAATCGCAGCCCGAACCTTACCGGGAAACCGGCAAGGATCAGATCATTGCCAGTCCCTTGTATGTATTCATCTGAACAGCGCCCTTATTCATCAAAAGAGCTTGGTGTTAGCCGCTGAGAGAAGGTTGAAACGTCGCCATTCTCGCTTATGCACGATACGTTGCGCTATGATTTCGAGGGCGTTGGAGGCTCGAGACTGGAAGAGGAAATAAGCTCGATGGGCAGTACATACCGCCACCAGCCTCAGGACGGCTGGGGCTCACCGGTGAGCTCGACTTCATCTTCAAAGTCTAGAGCTGGCCACCTTGGCGGCCGAATTTTTTCGGTTCGACAGTCCACATACGCAACATACAATGAGACTAATAATAGTGGGATAGTATCTCGAAATATTGAGGTGGCTATAAAACGAGTAGAGCTCAGTTTCGTGTCTTCTCGTGTATCTGGTACAGTATGAATACGCAAAGCCTCTGACGGTTGGCTGTTGGGCACGAAGCGTCAAAACGATTGTCAGCGGGAATTGTAGAAATGAAATGTAAATATGGCCCCCGATTCCCCAGCGCGTCGGTTGGTGGGTTGTTGTCGTACCGTTTTCCTTTTTTGGTTATGAGCTTACCTAATGGAGGCAAATAAGCGAGTGCATCTCTTTCAGGGGAAATCAGATAAGATAATGGATTCGTGCATTTACCCGATGGATGATAAAATTGGCCAAAGTGAGAACGGCCCCGATTCCCCAGCATAAAGATTACTGTCTTACGTATAATTGGATCTCGAAAGCTTATTGAAGGTCAGTAGACCTTGACACCTTAGCTCCATGATTAAGGTAGGTAAATTAGTTTCCTACGCCAATACTTAATCAGAAAGTTTCTAATAGTCATCTACAGTCACGTGTTGCTTCGATACTACGATATACTCAATACGACAAAAATAGATTTGACAATGCTGCAATTTCGTATATCGAAAACTGCCTGTACTAGGCGCCCATTCTGAGCGTCTCACAGAAAAAGCAATTCTAGAGTCAGCATTGGGATCGTTTAGAATTTCTGGAAAGGGGCGTTACATATCGTAATTGAGAAAGAGCGAGCCACCAATCGGAACGACTCTCGCCCCGCATCAGGAGGCATGAGTCCTAGAGACGATCAGCCTACAAGCCAAACTGTAGACTTCGTCTAACACTCCGTCTCATCTGAGGACGGGTCGAGTTCCGTAGATCTCTCCTACTCTGGTGATAGTTTACGTGCCCGCGAAGGATTTCGGCACCATCACTCCATGTGCGCCCCGTGAACAGACCGACAATATTTAATTTGGACGAAGATCCTTTTCATCAAAACTCTACGTTCGCCCGAGTCTTCTCTGCACGCTTTTCAATAGTTTGCATCTGTCTGCGACCTTCGGCTGCCGAGTCGTTTTGACACAATGCCGTCTGCATTCTCGCTCTTGGTCGCCCTTCCGCTTTCAGCTTCCCTGGCTTTAGCCTCAGTTGAACCAGAAAATCCGCAATACGATTACGTCATCGTTGGCGGTGGCACTTGCGGCCTTGTATTAGCGAATCGATTGTCCGAAGACTCTAATGTTACCGTTGCTGTGATTGAGGCCGGTGGGTCAGTCTTCAACAATCCTGCTGTGACCAGCACAAGCGCTTTCGGGGAAGCATTCTTTACAGACATAGATTATGCATACAACAGCACACCACAAGTCTACTCCGATAATAGAACAGCAACATGGCATTCAGGAAAAGCTTTAGGAGGGACAAGCACAGTAAATGGTAGGTGAGATCGTATCCTCGTAACGTGGTGGCAGACAGGAGCTGTTCCCCGCGGCCAGCCTCCGGACTATCACTCAACATGAAGTAGGAGCAACATATATTCGTGCCGAGGCGGCACAGATTGATGCATGGGAGGGAATCGGCAATGCTGGGTGGAACTGGTCCTCTCTCTGGCCATATTACAAGAAAAGCGAACATATCCAGCCGCCAACCCCTTCTCAGGCCGCTCATGGAATTACTTACGAGCCCTCTGTCCATGGTGTCGACGGTCCCCTTGCTGTAGGCTGGAGCATTCACGACGCGCCGGCGAACACCACGGCCATTATTGGGCAAACGTGGAATAAGCTTGGATACCCTACGCTCCAGGACGATAACACAGGAAATTTGAGGGGTTTCTACGTGTGGCCAAGGACCCTAAATCGCACAGCCGACATCAGAGCGGATGCTGCCAGGGCCTATTACTGGCCAGTCTCTGATCGGGAAAATCTTCATGCATACACTTTCACAACCGCAGACCAACTTGTCTGGGATGAAGCCAAACCCCAACCATATGGTTACGGCTCTAGCTCCCCTGCAAGTGGTGTCCGCGTCACGGCCTCTGACGGTACGAAACAGACTATCAGGGCTTCCCGTGAAGTCATTTTGTCGGCTGGCTCGCTTCGCTCTCCTGTCATTCTGGAACAATCCGGGGTTGGCAACCCTCAAATCCTCAATCGTCATGGCATCCAACCCAAAGTTGCTCTTCCCGGGGTCGGTGAAAATCTCCAAGACCAGGCTAACCAGGTCCTGGCCTATACTATTTCACTGAACCTCAGTTCAACAGAATGGCCCCCCTTCGGAACTTTCGCCACAGCGAACGACCTCTTCGGAAGTAACACGTCAGCCGTCGAATCCTACGTCCGATCTCAAATCCCCACCTATGCCTCCCGCATCGCCGCACAAGCGAACAACAGCACCACCCAAGCCATCCAAGAAAAGCTACTAACCCTTCAAACCGATCTTATCTTCACCCAACACGTCCCTGTCGCTGAGATCCTCACTGCTCCATTTCCTTCCGCCCTCTCGATCGCCTTCTGGGACCTCCTCCCCTTCTCCCGCGGCAGCGTGCACATCACTCCGCAGTTCATCAACGGTAGCGCCCAACCGGCCATCAACCCCAATTACTTCATGATCGATAAGGATGCGATCTTCCAGACCGCCATCGCTCGCCAGTCTCGACAGGCCGCACGCACATCACCGCTTGCAGACATTGCGCCGCGTGAAACGGCACCAAATACCACTACTGTGCCGATTGATGCTTCAGACGCGCAATGGTTGGCGTGGCTGAAAGCGACGTATGGGACGAATTCCCACCCGTTGGGAACGTGTGCAATGATGGCGAGGGAGCTAGGGGGCGTAGTCGATCCGGAGCTGATGGTGTACGGGACGAGGAATGTGAGGGTTGTTGATGCGAGTGTACTACCGTACCAGATTGATGGGCACTTGACGAGTACGCTGTATGCGGTGGCGGAAAGGGCATGCGATATCATCAGGGGACGGCCGTTGCTGGCCCCCGAGTCCGTTCAGTTATGATAAACTGCATTCAGGTCGCTAGCAGACCGCCAAAATCGCTGTACTTATACAGGTCGCTAGTCTAAAGATTCCGACTCTCGAAGCCGGACGTCCAAGAATTGGAGCGGCAAACTCAATGACCCGGTTTCGTCTCCCTGCTTTTCGAGGCCGGTCAAAAAGGGACCGAGAAAGCTCCTCAAATTTCGACGAATTCTCCACTGCAACCGATAAGAAATCGCTTGTCAAAATAAGTAAATAATGTCTTTGCCTGACATGCTGAAAGCCGAAAAGGTGAAGTCCTTGTGATGGTAAAGCTAGAGTAAGTTTACAAAAAGGAAAGTATGAAGGCTCAGATCTCGGGGAACCGCACTGCACAGTCGATTCTTCAAGCACGCTTCCAATCAGCCTATCAAATTTGTATCTTCCCTACGCGTTTCCCCTTTGCGATATAAAAAAGGGTCCAAAATCTTCTTCAGGTAGAGACATGCATTGGCATGAAGACGCCCGTCCGACCCATTCTCACTGCTGCCCTTAGGTAGGTTTGCTGACGGTACCTTTTTCCGTCCTATCAACATGTTTCAAGTCGTAGGAAAGATATATTTTCAGTCCGTCATCGATAAGTTCTCAGTCTCAGCCGATTCATTTGAGCGGTGATCATGCAATAGTAGGGTATCAGGAAGGCAGCTATGTAATTGCCTTGCATAATGGCTCCAAAATTTCGCTTTACTTCGGGAGCAAAGTAGGCGGTCGCTTCGGCCTCAACTTTACGGAAACCTCGAGTAACCCGCTTCGGTTTCTGCGGAATTCGCTAGTCTTATAAGACCTATTCTTGATTCGGTCGACGGCGTCTATAGGAGTCATTCTGGGACCAGGGAGAGCAGCCGCGGTCTATTCATGTCGGCTGTAGCCGCATTCACTGCTTAAGATTCCACTACAGTTTTGTCAGCTCCGTCGTATCCCGAGATGTTCAGATACTGATCCTTCGTACTCAAGAAGCGCGGCATGTCTTGTATCTCAGCTCATGGCTTGTGGGCGTAGAGGTGGGATGGCTTACAAAACGTGTGCAAAATAGGTCTCAGGCTTTCACTGCTCTTATGCTCTATTAAGCTTAGGATAGCCGCTTTTCAGCTTACTGACTCTGACCAGGTCGAAGTGGTGTATTCAGAATGCTGATCTTACAGGAAAAGCCCAATAGCACTTTGTTGCTTCGGCTTGTAACTTAGACTCCTGAATGAAGAATACCTAGGGTTAGCAGCAAATACCACATAGCTGGAGATATTGAGAAGTTCTCATAATTACTAACGACTACTAACATCTACGATTTTCTGTCATTCATCCGATATCGCCCAAATCGAATTGACAAGCTCGAGAGTATGAATGGTATGAAATAACGAAGAATGTATGCTTTTCACAACGATCTGGAATTCTTCTCTTCGACTCTGATGCGCCATAGCACCTACTGCAGATGTCAACATCATAACATACTCTGCATTTCGCCCTTGTCAGTCCGCCATCTAAGGTCCGGTCGCAAACATCGCAACGTAGAGAGCTAAGTGGTTCATGTTTAAATGCAGTTTCAGCATCGCGCTCATGACAAGCCCAAAGTAGCAAATGACCGAGTATACCGAAGAGAAACCATTGTTCAGATCCAGAAGTGTGGCAAATGGTCTTCATAGGTGAAAGGAGCCGGTCCCATTTTTTCTTTTTCTCGAACTTTTCAGAGAACCCACCATGGGTCTCTTCTTGGGTCTGAGCCAGGCGAGCATATATTTGGCCTAGGTGAAGGATGATATATATCGCCAAATAGGACTGGACGCCGTATATCTTCTGAATCTTCGGGAGCAAAGATTGAAATAGGCGCTCGGCTTCCTGAAATTGCTGCTGCTTCTTGTAAAGACAAGCGGCCGAGTAAGCGGCAGATAGTGTCGAAGCATGTTCAGCACCGAATGATATATCGGTCTCATTCATGAGGGGCTCAAACACTTCTAATGCTTCGCAGATCCTCTCCTGCCTCTCGTAAAAGTGGAACAACTCTTTCGCCGTTAAGACTGTCAGAAAGTTGGAAGGCCCAACTGCTTCCCTGGTCCCTTGCAAAGCCCGGAGATACATTTCCTCTGCGCCCTTTGAATTTCCCTGCTGCTGAAAAATGTGCCCTAGGTTGTGAACAGTGTCGAGGGTTGACATGTGGTTAGCTCCAAGTGTGAATTCCTGTGCGCGTAGCACCTCTTCATACTTAGTCTGTGCTTCCGACAGCCTTCTCTGTTCATAGTAGAGGTCACCTAAGAGACGTATCGATCGAAGTGTTGATGGGTGTCTTTCCCCTAATAAACGTTTTTTCCCTTCCAAGGCTCGTTGAATGAAGTTATCCGCCTCACCATACTTCTCCGTTGTTATACATAAATGACCTAAGTTATGAATGACGTGAAAGATTGATAAGTCCTCGAGGCCAGGTTCTTTCTCCATTTGTATAAGTGCACGTTTCAAATAATGTTCGGCCTCTTCGAATCTTCCCAAGGTCGTGTTAACGGCTCCCAGATCTCCAAGAATGCAGCTTGTATATAATCCACCAGAATCATATAGCTTCTCTGATTCCTGAAGTGCGTGATGGAGTAGCTTCTCGCTTGCGTGTGTTTTCTGCACTTTCATTAAAAAAGTACCTAATTGATGCAATCTCCAAGCCTCAATCTCAGTCATATCTCTTCGATGTGAGACCTTACAGAATTCATCCGTGATGTACCTGCACACCTCGGTCGCGTGAGGCAAGAGACGCAACATCAGCTTCCAATCCTCCTCAGCCTGGTCAGGGCTTATCTCTATGACGAGAGCCAGCGCATGCATTGCCATTGCAATTCTTTCTTGACCTTGGGACAGCTGCTTGCACCACTGATGTAAGACTTTGTGCATCGAATGGCCCGATTCACTATTTGTCAACGTTGCTTGCGATGGATTGTTTGCGTCGACGAGCGAGTACCTTGATAGAATTTTGATCGCGCTTGCATACGCCAGTCTGCTTTCTCCTATTCGAAATAAGGTATCCGATACTGGCTCATCTCGGTCAAATTCAGCAGCTGTAGCAAGTAGTTGATACCAAACGTCGTCGCTGTTAAGAAAGCCCCATAGCTTCAGCAGGCCTGCCGCTTCTTCGCTCTGCCGTTTCACTTGTTCGTATGACACCATCCAAGTTGTTAGCATTGGCCGGTCGTATTCGTCTAAATGGAATTTGTCTTGCTCTTCCATTAGAGATGCCCACGTGTCTTGGTATATCTCGACATATTCTGAAGCTGAGATGTCTGTTTCACGTATAAATGTTCCGGCATGCGTGAGCGCTAATGGGAGGCCATCGAGCATTCGAATGAGAGCTTCAACTCCTTTATGGTTCATTTTGTCAGCTCCTTCAAACCTTATTAGGAACAGTGTAGATCTCACCTATGAGTGACTTTCCTGCATTTTTTTCTAACACTTCTCTTGACTTTGCCTTGTCCAAATTCGCCAATTTAAACCCTTCCCGGCTTTGAGAGAGACTAGCTAGACGGCTTGTAACGATAATAGAACCGTGGTCGACCGGAGGAATATAATCCTCAATGTTATATGCTTGTGGATCCTTGTAGGCGCCTTTATGGTCCCGATCAACATTATCGACAACAAGTAACCAATGAGTGTTCGTAGGCACAGAAAGCCAATTCAGAAAGGCTCTCACGAGATCCTTTGCCTCGATGCTATCACAATCGGTTCTAAGACCTGATGCAACTTTGGGTTCCAATTGCGAAAGGGGGAGCCGCCTGGCGGCATGAGCCAATGATAATTCTAGCTGGTCTCTGGTAGAGCCGTCCAACCAGAAAACGGCGGTATAATTTCGTTGATGGTTGTGCGCAAATTTGTAGGCCAATTGAGTCTTTCCCATTCCACCAAGTCCATGGATTACAAACATTTTGCGGCATTGTGTAGATGATTTGGCTGAGTAGAAGTAGTCCTCGAGTAGCTGCATTTCATCCCGATCCACAAAACGACTGGTGAATCTGATGCCTTCCGTACTGAAGGGGATGTTGAACTCTTCACTGGGGTCTCCGACATCAGGTGTAGTGGGATGAGGTTTGCGACCTGTTTATTGGTGTATTAGAAACATCTTCCCGTATCCTCTTAAACAAGAAGTTGACAAAGAATAGAGATATAAAGAGACAAGATTGAAACAAGAAAAGCTCTGAGCTGCAATATAGAGATTGCACTTCTATAATTTTATCAAAGAAATCTCGCCGGAGCTACTGACCCGCTGACAGGAGACTCGGTCCTGAAAACTCCTTGGGTCGGACTCTGAACAGAATTGCTTTTGCATACGCTGCTGCCATGGCAGCAGCGAATGGCTGCCATTCTTTATTCTTATGTTTGTCTGCATAGTCACATACTCCTCTAATAACGCCGACTGGGATGCGGTTTATCGTTCCAGCAGCTTCCATTTCTAGTCCGATGAACCCATATTTATCTCTCAGCTCGTTTCGCTTTTGTGCGTTCTTTATGAGCTTGTCACCCGATCCTATTGGTCCATACCATACTTGAACGCGCCTTGAGGGCGGCCGTAACTCACGTTGTATTACATGCTCATCACCGTTGTCATTAATTTCGTAAAGCTTATCTCGGTCTTGTCCTGGGTCGATGAATGTACCTCCTGTATGTTTTTTCCTTTTAATCTTCTCATAGTGAGGTAGAAATGTGTTGGTATCGTCCGGTGCTTTCTTGATGCTTCCGATAGCAGACCTTACAACGGTTTCGGTCCTCGCTAAAATGTGTCCAGAGTGTAAGAGTTCAAGTGTATCTTTTCCTGTTTCCTTTCCTAATTCATACGCTATAATACCAGTGCTGTCGCTGATTGGGAGGCTGACCAGGACGTCCCCCAGACGAATGTCCCGTGGTGGATCCAAAGTAAGATTAGGAAGACCAGCAGCAACTCCGACTAATAAACTAAACCAAAGATTCGGGAAGAATCTCTTTACTTGGCTGGCGAGAGCAGCTGCAGAGCTATTGCCGTATTCTTCCCCCGCAGGAAGAGTTGCGATGATCACATTGTGTCCACACACTTCGCCGGCCTCAAAAACGTAGTCGTCGCCGCGGCCAAGAGCAAACCATCCCTCATGCTTGCTGTCCAGCATGTGTAAAGCAGCCTGTGCTTCGATCTCGAGAGGAGCAAGCCAGGCAACTGTATAAAGCATAGGATCCAGAAGCGCCATAGCGCCAAAATCATGTGGATAGCGGAGACGAAGACAAGCTACCCCGCTTTCAGACAGTGCCTTGTCTTGGTCGGTTAAGCATTTAGCTGCAGTGCCATACCGTCCCAGCCAGGCGCAGGGACTGTAGCTGCGAATGAAATACAAGGAAGCCCATGGACTGCAATGAATATGAAAGATGATGCTCCAGGCAAAAATGATCTCAAACCCAAGAGAAGATACAATCGGGGTGCAGGACGAGAAAAAGCAAGTGGGCAATGATGACTCGATTGGTGTGTGGCGGTGTTCACAAGCCAAATCATCCACCACCGGACTCGCACATAGTCCCGTCAGCGTTAAATATATCACACGCGGCGAAACGTACTGACAGACGCAGAAGGTATGCAAGCAGCTTGTCGCAGCACTATCTGCGATGGCCATTCTGCGTAGAACATGACGCGCAGCTATCTAACTCATCAGAAAGCGGTAAAACGATCATGTGATGTCACGGGTTGGATGATCCTGTACGGAGTAATAAGGTAGGTAAGGTAGGTACCTCTCACGGCCACCGTCCTCACGTGTTCATGAGCTTGGAAGAGCCTTGCGCCAAGCTTTTGTGTGGCTTTCCAGGAGCGCCTGTTGTTACATACTCCCAAGGCTACCAGGCGTCCTTCCCTTGCAAAGAAGGCAACGCCAGTGGGGCGAGGTTGACTTGTGAGACCGGTTTATGGCTCCACACGCACGCCACATGTTGCTGGGTCTGGACCTTGCCCTACGGCTCTACTTTGCGTATTCTTGCTTACACACACCGCGCCGACGAAATAACCGGTAGATCCTTGAGCAAGATGCATCTAGCCCTAGGGTCCGAAGCTAATTGCGTTCTAGATAGCTGTGGAAGATCCTCCGCCAAGTCAGACATTCCAAGAGCATAGGGTAGTTGCTGCGACAGTCGCCGTCGTCGCACAGATCTCTGCGGAGTCGTTCCACAGCACCGCTCGACTTGGCACAGGAACAGGTCTGCGACGGATATCTTCCAATTGGTGGTTAGTGGTCTGGTCATTGTGATAAAGTTCAAGCTCGTGACATGGTTGGGGATGTTTGAAGTTGAGCCTTTGCTGGTCAAAAGCCAAGGCTCGTCCCGCACCGCCAAGTCTTCTGTGGCGGGCCGATCATCAAAGCCACCATACCTCTGCTATGCTAACCCCTACGTAAATCTAGATCAGATAATTTCTCCTTACTACATATTGCACAATCACTTTTGCTTACAGTTCTACTGCTTGAACTGACAACATGTGCTATGGAGAACCTGGGTGACGTGTATGCTAGGCGCAGACTTGCCATTGAAGGGGGGTTGGGGGCCTCGATAGCATGAACAAGAACCTGTTGATCAAGTATGTCTAAGCTTCGGCTTACCGAGAATGAAGACAAATATGTCTTGAATCCCCTGGGTTGCCATTTTGAGGCATCACTCTAACAGCTTGGTCCGTCCAAAACGACCCTTGGCAGGATCATGCTGGCGTTTCAATAGTATCATACTTGACGTTTTAACGATCCTCACCAACCATCTTGGCATCACCACATCCCAGATCACGCGTCTGGGCGAGAATGTCTTCCTTTGCATAAGAACCGCAACGTTGGGCTGCTTTCCCATGCTCCTCATCGGCCGGACTTCTGATCTCCCCTTGGGATTCTTCGATTCTCCATCTTCTTCTGTCGCTGGGTCGATAGAGCTTTTCTCAATTAGCCTTTCTAGATACAATTTTTTTTCCCTTTCCTCTTTAAGACATTCGCTCCAAAGCTCTTCCCCGCCAATCAAAGAAGTCGATATTCGTCAACATGCTTCACCAGCACATCCTCATCGCACTCCTCGCGGCAACATCCGTCTCCGCTGTCCCCCTAAACATCAACCTCGGTGCCTACTCCCCAGCACTGGTAGTCGGTGACGGTGAAATATCCTTCGCAGGCACCGACGGAGCAGGCAACCTCATCGAAGAACTCGAGAGCGGCGCCGTCTCCGCCGGCCAGCAAAATGGCGAAGCAACTCCCTCTGCTGCCCCCAGCGAAGGCAACGGCGCCAACATCATCTCGCCCTCCGAACAAGCCAAAGCTTCCGTCGCCTCCATCGCTTCTCTCGCCGCTGCCTCCGCCTCCGACAGCGCTCTCGCCCCCATCCCAACGACGACCTCGGACCCCGCAGCCGAAGCCTCCGCCACCGACGCCTCTGGCTCCGCTACCAGCGCTACTGAGTCCTCCACCAGCACCGCCGCCGACGCCACCTCGACAAACGAGACTCCCGCCCGCGCCATCAAAGCCGGCATCAACCCCGGCTCCTCCTCTTCCTCATCATCACCACGCCCGAACCTCGCCCGCCGCGACACAGCAGCACCGGCGCCCGCCCGCCTCCACCAGCGCAGCAAGCGCGCCATCGAGTCCTTCTCGCAGCTGACCGCCACGCAGCGCACCACCTTCCGCCGCGATATCGCGGGCTTCCGGGAGGCGCTGAACTATGCGATCCAGGCGCAGAAGAACACGCCGAAGATCGAGCTCGGCACGGAGAATGCGGGCGTCGGTATTCTGGTGAATCCCGGGTTGAATGTGCCGCAGGGGAGTGCAGCGGCGGGGTCGTCTTCGACGACGGGGGGTGCTGCGGGGAAGAGGTCGGTGGAGGGGGTTTCTGAGGGCGGGGAGAGGGCGGGGATTACGCTGTTGGCTATTGCGGAGATCTGATTGCATTACTGGTGCATGGGATTTGTGTGGAATTGTGATGCATTGTACGATTATCCTTTGGGTGTCTGAATAGTGGGCCTGTCTGAGATTCGTACTGGGAGCATTTCGTGTTTGCTGACAAAAAGAAAAGTGGATAGATGGTGATACATGGAGCATTCTTGGCGAATGTAGAGTATTTGAAATACGATATGATGAGGAACATTATCTTAATGCTTCAGCCATCGTGAAGCTGAAAACAGACCTTGCAGTGACGTTGTGACGCCTCGAAACGCGCCAAGCCTCTTTTGAAGGTATGCGCCAAGACTTGAGTGACAACTCTGGA
Source organism: Viridothelium virens (assembly GCA_010094025.1). Lineage (NCBI taxonomy): Eukaryota > Fungi > Ascomycota > Dothideomycetes > Trypetheliales > Trypetheliaceae > Viridothelium > Viridothelium virens. Next base: position 185,732 of record ML991826.1, on the reverse strand, counting down.
CTTGGCGGAGTCGCAGGAGGTAGCAACATGACTCGTGAAGACCAAGCTCGTCCTCTTGAACAAACTTTATAGGGAGAGCTGATGGATCTCTTACGGGTGCGGGTTGGGGAGGAAAATGGGTCAGCCAAAAAACGACCAAGGCTCACCCACGTTCGAGGTGGCTGACAGAGCATCGTATCTTCAAACGAGATAACAATTCCAGTGGCACTGACTCTGAACGAAAAGTCTAAAGAGACAAGATAGAGAGAAGTAGAGAAAGAAACAAGTGAAAAATGAGTTCTCTTCACCCCGGGCCGGTGTGAGGCCTGCAGCGAGAATTACAACCACCTTGCCACCTCCGATGCGATGAGGCTGCGGAGGAGCAAAATAAAGTTTTCCAAGGGATTCCAGGGTCTAGGCCGGCGTCGGCAAGAGCTCCGATAAGATAAGAAACTTCCAGGGAAATTCGTAGCTCTGACTGTGCTTCTTCACCTCTAACAGAGTCTTACGTACTCATCTAGACTGATTACTTACTCGGTACCTCGTCAGCCCGTCCAATGATGAATAGAGCTCAATTCAAAGTCGCTCAGCGAGAGTGGTGCAAGTTCGTAAGTCACGGATGTTAGCAAAAGTAAGTTGGTTCCTTACATCTCTTATCCAAAAGAGTTGCCAGATCTTCAAGGCGCTTGAAGCACGGTAAGCTGGAAATTGACTGCAGTCGAAGGTAACAGCCAGCTGCGCTTCGGATTAGCCTCCTACGCCCTCCAACCCTCCATCAAAGTCATTGCCCACCGGCGTGATCCGGTCTTCTACAAACGTTTTGTTAGCCGCGCCAACCTCCTCGATTATGCCGCCCAGAAAGACATGCCCGTCTCTAGCACCAAAGCTTAGCCTTGGAGGACGAGAACCTTGCTCACTGCAGCTGTGAGGCTGGCATCCTCGACGATCCATACTTGACGGCTCCGGAGAATATGTGGAGGCTGACAACCGACTCTACACAAGCACCACATCAACCAGGAGACTTTACACTTGAATTTGAGAAGAGGTGGCCAGCGAGGTTGGTGTATGTCGAGGAGGGGGCGAAGAGAGTCATAGAATCGGTAGACCTTTTCCTGACCTGCACCGCAATTGCGAAGGAACGGAGTTGGCAGGGTTGACATTGTGGAGAATCGTTTCTTGGGCTTAAGTCGTGGGAATACTATGAGACGTCAGGACTCACGTTTCCCTGCACCGGGCCCATGGATCTCGAGGGGCCCATGCTGGATCGCGCATTTTGGGCTCTGAGGGATCAGTTCGCGGGCATATACTTCTCTCCTGAACGGGAGTTTCTGGAGGCGAGTATTGCTGCGAGCCAGGGCAGTGTCAATGGCGCCGTGAGATGCAGGCGCTTCAAGGGCTCATTCCCAATAGTGAACGCCGATCTGAGAAGGAGAAACTTTGATATGAGCGAGAGCATTATGGATGAGATTGGTGATTTTGAGCCACAATAGGCGACGGGGTTTGTTCAAGTGAATGCGATTAGGCTGAAAAAAAAAACGAGGAAGGATGAGGGTGGAGAAGGGAGAAAGCTGGGGGAGGAGAAAAATCTATTGCGTGATGCTTGGAGATCTGAATGGGACAAAAGCAAGCTGGGCGCTGGCGTAACCAGTAGGCTAGGTTCTGGGAGCCATCTCATGTAATACTTGAGCGTGCCTGCAATCTTTCTAGCACTGTGATTCCAATCCAACCCAAATATCCTGTTAACTAGGTCTTCAACTCTCTCCGGTAAACCGGCTAGAGCTACTGACAATCCTCAGTACATGGACAGAGCCAGTAATGATCACGAGAAACCGTTGAAAGAATGTAGCCGTGACCTTACTAGAAATCGATGAAACATTGACTTTTGCTCGAAGATTACAGGGACAAGGATAAGGGGGAAACAATTAAAGGCTAAATTAACAAAAGAGCTGGCTACGGAGTAAATTAACCAACCCTGTCCTTACGCCATACGAAGTGTGAGAGCTACGGTGAAAACTTCGGTCAACCGATGGGCCATGGAATCTATCCAATCCTGATGGACGATGCCGTCACCTTATGCGGTCATCCTTGACATTCCCTGCCTAATTTACTATCAGCCATCAAAGCGTTTTACGACAGGAGTCTAGGACATACCTTCGTTAGATATTATAGAGATGATCTCATTTGTTTTCTCATCGCTCATATAGCCAATGAAATCGTTGTAATACGTGAGCTCAAAGGATGCTCCTGTTTTCGTGCATTCGAGCATTTCCGTATAACAGTCTATGCCCCTTGGACTGGTCCACCCAGGAATAACAACATAGTGCTCGATCTCCAAGCGCTGTAGAGATTCAAAGGCACGAAACAATCCTCCAATGAATCTGGCGTAGATTTTGCATGGGCTACCGTCGCTGTTGAGAGGGATGGAGGCATATCTAGAATTATGCCTGACGGAGACCAAAAGGTCGCGAATGAAAACGATCCACCACGGCCGCGAAAGCTTTGACAGTGAACACGGGACCTCGCAATAGAATCGATTCTGCGTGAAGAAAACATTGGCTGTTTCCTGTCGGACTTGTCGAGACACGTGGAGCAATGCAGGTAGGCAGCAGTACTCGAGATTTTTCCAACGACCGGGAAACCTGTTGTGTATGTCAAGAGAGAAGCCTTTAAGGCTGTGATGTTTTATGATCGTATCTGAGTCCTGGACAGTGACCAAGGAGAATATCTTCCACCTCAATTCTGGAGGAAGATCTAGCAGCCCTGTCATCGTAACCGCTATCGATGTCTGGAGGTAAATTACCGTTAGGTTAAGAGATAGGAACCGTTGGCACCGAGAGCCGTGTCCGAAATTTCCAACGTCCGTGGGCTTTAGGCGTTCCTCAGCGAGATCTATCAAAGGTTGGATAAAGACTTTAGTAGTCTATCGAATGAAGATCGACGGAAGATATTCTGGTATCTTGTTGAAGTCTCATGTATTCCGAGGCGGCTTCAGTAAGGTCGTGAAGCTAGAGACGGTCATTTGTGGCCTTGGTCTGGCTTGTCGATATCCCTTATTGCATTTCTCGGTGCTGCAGAGGATATTCTGGTAAGCAAATTCCACTTTGCAAACAAGAGTGACCGCGGTTTTCGGTTTGTAGTCCTTGCTTATGAATGGCAGCGTTGAATATGAGTTGTTGGGAAATGTCACGGACAGTAGAGGCGGGAGTGGCAGCGCCTCGGCCTGTGATCACACAACGGAAGCGGTGAATTCACAGCTTCCCGACAACCCTCCAAGTATTGCTGCCTTTTAGGCGTGCAAGGTAACCATTGTTGAGGAAGACATGTTTGCTGAGTCCATGCCTTTTTCTTCCAGTGCACCATCAGTCCAGGTCTCGCTTCGCATTATCCTCAAGAACGTTTGCATCTGCGCGTCGTTCAGCGTGATCTTAATCTTTTGACTACCCCCATTAAGCTCGTCCCATGGTATGACAATATTTGCTGTGCTTTGGATCTGCCGGAAAAGTACAAACAAACATTGAGACATTGGACCTCTTGTTTGCGAGTGCTCGGTGATACTGATCTGCAACGACCTCAAGGACACCAGATCCGCGAATCTTCTTGCAAACATAGCTCCCGCTCGATCCAGGGCATTCGAAGAGAGCAGATTCTCAGCATCATAGATGTTAACGTCAAGATGGAAATGGCGGACGCGTCGCATCCACCACTTTGTCTCATGCGGACAGACCTGGTTGAGAGCGTGATGACGATCCACGAAGGTGTTGTGGGTGAAGAAGGTGTGAAGAGCCTCTTGCCTGATCTGTTGAGAGACAGTGAACAAGCCTAATTTCTGAAGACATAACGAAAGAGAGAGATCCGACGTATGAGAAAAAAGCACACTTGGTCGACGAATCGCAATGAGATGATCAGGAAAAACCACAACGTATGAAAAGATATGGAGGCGAAGTTCTGGTGGGAGATCGTTAAAACTCATGGTTGAAGACTCTTGAGAGAGATGTAGCCGCGGCCAACAAGAGCTCTATGTAGAGCGCCAAGATGGATTTATATTGCATACTTTACGCACAGCTCTGGCAGAAGCAAAGTTCCCAACAAGATAGAGCCAGAACCTATTCGGAAACGTTAAGAGAACGCTGACAACCACGGGCCAGTGGATGTGTGATTCATGCTACGGCAGGGCTGACGGGCGCCATTTTCTGGACTGGGCGACGATTCCCATTTGTGGCACCAGGCTGAAGACATGAGACATGAGGCATTGCAAAGTCTCGATGCCACAACGACGAGCTTGGACCAAAGGGCAGAGAGCAAGTAAGTTTGGTGATTAGCAACTTTCAAGCGAGGATAGGTGGGTGGCGGAGTCAGCTGAACCACCACCAGTACGAGCACCAGTAATCCTATGCGAGAAGTAAGATGACTTCCAGCATCGGATTCCGTCAGCCTTTGCAAGCAACGCCATGTGGCCACACAAAAGCGGAACAAGGCTGGACATTTGCTTTCCATTTGGAAGAGTGCGGGTTGATCCAAGTCTGGTGTGAGGAGTTTACCCGCGTCAAGTCATGCAAACAACGCCCCTCAACCGTGCCATCACGTAATTCTCGTCTCAAGTATGGACGGAGCATGGCATGCACCCAAAACCTCTGCAAATCTGAGAAGAGAAAAGATCAGCGCCAAAGAGAACGGCTGGAAAGCTGTTGGAGGATGTGTTAAAGATACAAAACCTCGACCGATCCGGCTTGCTCGGACCCAGGCGAGGTTATGTATATTGCTTTTAGCGCAACATTTTGGCCCCCGAAGTGTACATAATCACTCCTTCTCGTCTTCGCCCCATGCAATTCTCATCGCAACCGTTCTGACCACCACCAGCGACGCTGCGCGGGAGAATCTTGGCATGCAGGGCACAGATTAAAGCGATCTAAGGGCTTCAACGATGAGGATTCGCGGCCCTAAGCGCCCCGGCCCTGACCACGCGGGTAAAAAACGGCACACTGCAATGAGGCACCGAGGGGGGCCTCAGCGAGTAAGAGCGGCTGCACTGGGTTGGTACCTAATTTACCTCCTCTAAGAATACAATTCATTAACAGCATATGCCAGAGATGCAGCTAGTTAAGACGAAAGTACTCCGTAACACGCGGTGGATGTGAACAGATGTCCACAGCTACACACATGCAACGAGCTTACCTAATCTAGGTAGGTGCATGTGCATAGGTATCCGTGCACAAAACCATCTCATGTAATACATCACGTGACCTCTCATTTAGGAAGTCCCTCCCGGTTTCATGCCTATCCCGCTCATCTCGACATGGGTTCACGTGACCTAGCTCCATGACATGAGAGTTCAAGTTGGAAGCTAATTTTTCCCCTTTTTCCTAGAAAAGAGAAAAGGATTCATTATATAGTGATAGATGGGTTAACTTGTGCATGCCGTTTTCTCTGTCAACCCTGTTCCCGCTTCCTTCCACCTCTTCGTGGCTCTTATTAATGATTTGTCTAGTTCGCCAGATCTGGCAATCTGTGCGAACGATAGGTCGTCTGTGAACATGCTTTCACTGTTCTCGCTATGCTTCTTCCAGCCTATCGTCAATGCCTTCCTCGATTACAATCTCTAGGCTTTCTCTTCCATTTGGATATCCCTTTTTCCTGCGAGGCCTAGAACCATCCCGAAAAGCTTAGCGTGCATGCTAAAAGCTGATAGGATCTATATCGCAGTAATGGACCCAAAAATCTGCACCCCTCCGTGGCCCCTCAGCTTCAAATCTAGTCCCAGTGTAAGTCTCGGAACACTGCGTGTTGAGAGGGGAAATCGCGTAGCTGCTAACCCGAAGAGCTTCGCCGTTGATCCCTAGTAGATCGTAATCCGGTAGATGACAATGCTCAGAGTATACCTTTTTCCTTTGTCAGTTCTCGTTCTTCTCCTCTTCACTACAGCAGTGGTCCAGTTATTACTCCATTCCGTTCTGATCTTGACACCAATCTCTTCACAATGGGCATGCCAGACGCAGTAAAGAAGTGCGAAACCCGCCATTTCATCAATGGCGAGTTTGTCCCTTCATCAGACGGCGGAACTTTCGAAGTCAAGTCCCCATACAACCACGAAACCGTCGCTCACGGTATGTCTTTCCCTTACTCATCTCCATCTTCACCCCTTCACCCCGCACTTAATGCTCATCCACTCCTTCACCTAGTATCCGAAGCAACAACCACGGACATCAACACCGCCGTCTCCGCCGCCAAAGCCGCTTTTCCGGCGTGGTCCGCCCTCTCCCCAGCCGCTCGAGGCGCGCACCTCTCGCGGCTCGCAGGCCTCATCCAAGCCGCCCACGAGCCCCTCTCCCACCTCGACGCCAGCTGCATGGGACGCCCCGTCTCCTCCTACTTCGACGCCGCGAGCTGCGCCTCCGAGTTCAGCCAGTTCGCCGCCGAGGGCTGGCTCGCCCAGGGCAGCTCCTCGCTGCACACCCCGGGCATGCTCAACCTCGTGCTGAAGCAGCCGATTGGCGTCGTCGCTGCCATCATCCCCTGGAATGCGCCCGTTATCATGTTTGGGATGAAGGTGGCGCCGGCGTTGGCGGCGGGGTGTACGGTGGTGCTGAAGAGTAGTGAGAAGGCGCCGCTGTCGAATCTGTGGCTTGCGATGTTGATTAAGGAGGCGGGGTTCCCGCCGGGAGTGGTCAATGTGGTGAGTGGGCATGGGAGGCCGGGAGGGGAGGCGCTGGCGTCGCATATGGATGTGAGGTGTATGACTTTTACCGGGAGTACGGCGACGGGGCGACGGGTGCAGGAGCTGGGAGCGAAGTCGAATCTCAAGAGGGTGGTGTTGGAGCTTGGGGGAAAGAGTCCATCACTGATATTTCCGGATGCGGACTTGGCGAAGGCGGCAGTGGAGACGCAGTTCAGTATGAGTCTTATCTCGGGCCAGGTATGTATTGCTAATAGTAGGATTTACGTGCACGAGAGTGTGGCGGAGGAATTTCAAGCCGCTTTTGCGAAGGCGTTCCAGGAAAAGAAGAGAGGGGATCCTTTGGACCCGACAACGGATCAGGGCCCACAGGCCGACAACATTCAGTACAATAGGGTGAAGGACTATCTCGAGGCCGGCAAGGCTGGAAAAGGGAAACTTGAATTTGGTGGGAACGTTGTCAAAATGGAAGGAGGTAACGGTTTCTTCATTGAGCCCACCGTGTTTACGAATACACCCGAGGATGCGAAGACGATGAAAGAAGAGATCTTCGGTCCTGTAGTACACATCAATACCTTTAAGACTGAGCAAGAGGCGATCGAAAAAGCCAACGATACTGAATATGGACTATACGCGAGCGTATACACGGAAGATCTCAGTCGGGCTATGAGAGTCTCAAAGGCTTTGGAGGCAGGCTCTATCGGGGTCAACTGCACCAGTCCAGCTCGCGGTTCCGACATGCCATTTGGAGGATGGAAGGGAAGTGGTCAGGGCCGAGAAGGCTTCGCCGGTTATAGTCTTGAGAACTTCTTGGAGACCAAGTCTGTCATGATCAAGGTAAGCGAAGAGGTAAAACCAGTAGCTGTGGCGGCGCACCTGCAATAGTAGGTCAACAAATCTGAGAGAACCTTTATCAGTGTTCTAGTGATTGACCTGAGTATAATCCACGGACCAGAGTCAACTCTGTAGCTATTAGTACACTGGAGGACAAGATAGTATTGAAAAGCCTTGAATGACTAGATATCTTGACAGCAAACTAGAGATCCATTGTCAACAATTGGGACCGGTCTAAATTAGTCTCTTTGCAAGTGTGCGTGTGCATCTTCCACGAGGACTACCGACGTCAGTCTCGCCAGATCAGACATTCCTTTTTCACCGTCGAGTTGTGCGTAGTCGTCACTGACAGTTTTGAGGCTGTTTCGGCAAAATTAAGTCAAGCCGTGAAGATAGGTAGCCTTATCGTGTGCCAAGGCGTGTCTCGGCTGAGTATCAGACAAGAACGCCTCGTTGGTGCGCCACAATTTGTACCATTCTGTACTCATCTCATGTATTGACTTCGGACTATTAGAACACAGAAATGACCGACAAGGACGAGAAGGACAACGACTCATACAATATCCCTGAGGGCGAATTTTGTGTATATGGCACTGTAAAGCTCTCCATGCCCTTTCTCAATAACTGCCTCACTGTCGCGGCGCTTCTCAAATACCCACCATTTTGACGTAGCTCTCAGGTTTTCGCCGTCCCCGAACACGCCGACAAGGTTGAAGCAGTCTACAAAGAAACGACTAGACTAGCCCAGGCCGAGGAAGGCGTCGTATATTACTGTCTGTCACGCGACACTGATGATCCGAGTATATTTCACTTCTTCGAGCGGTACAAATCGAAACAAGCTTTTCAGCAGCATAATGATCAGGACATCATCCAGAAATTTGTCAATAGTGGGTGGATGAAGGACGTAAAGGCAGTTTTTGTCAAGCCCATCACTCCGTAGGAGGGCCGTGGAGGCATGGGAAGGGTCAGGGATTCCATTCCTCATTTTCCCAGCGACGACAATAATCTAGACTCGAAGAGCTCGACTGGAAGTGGCTCAATCTCACCATGACCTACAGCGAATGTCGCAAGGCAATGTTAATGCAGCCTGGATTTCAAGGCACTGAGAGTTCTTAATCTGCTGTGACATCGGTTCGGTCACTCGTACAGTCAATTCTCAGATTTGGGGTTTCCTCGTCACCATTTCATCAACCCATTTTTCACCTGATCTCGTCGCCCAGTTTGGTATCATGACCTTCTTCCAACCAATCCCCAAATTCATCCAGCCGGGTATCCTCATCCTCATCATTTGGTCCAGCCTTCTTGGCGCTCTTTTTGAACTTCTCCGGACCAGTGGCAATATATGCCTCAACCGTCTGCATTGAGAAATACCGCCCATCCATTTTCTGGGTTTCCGTTAGCAGGGCAATCTCCTATATCGGGTTGGAAAGTCTAGAGGGATAACCCGACTTACCCTCACGCAGGCCTTAGCCGCCTCAGCGTTGCCAAACCTCACGGTGATGACACCATCTGGTTCCCGATCGTAAAGTACCACATTTGTGACATCTCCTAACTTGGCACACTCCTCACGGACATCCTCTTTAATATCTAAGACCGCGCTCGAATCCTCTGCGAGCTCATCCAATGTGAACATGTGCTTCATCACAACTACCTTATCGAAGCGCGAACTCGTCTCAGGCATGACTTGCGGATCATCATCATCCCAGTCTGCTAGCTTATTGTTCATCGCTTGCGTCCTCTTCTTGATCTTCTGAATGTCCTTATTGGTATGTGCCTTGTTCTTTGGATCTTTCCCTGCGTTGTTCGCATCCAGCTTGTCCTCTGCGTCAGTTGTCTTCACCCTCTTGTAGCTGAAATCGGCTTCCTTAACGCCGACTTCTGTACCATTCACGCCCGGTCGGAACTGAGCACGATCCATCATGTCGATAGCAATTTGGATGCTTTCGGGTTTGAAGTAAACTACCAGCGCATCGCCTTTGAATTTTCCGTTATCATCAGTGTAAAGCTTAATGCGCGGTTTGCCGCTATCGATCTCGTCGGCGATGATTCCAAAGCGGGAGAAAGTGCTTCGCACTTCTTCCTCATCGGTATCGAGGGGGAGCTTTGAGATATAGATGGCAGTGTTCTTGCGTTGGCGGGTGGTGGAAGCGGCCTTATGCTGTTTGGCTTGGCTGGTCTAGGAATTTGAAGATTCTTGAGTCATTATGACTGGCTAGGGAGGAAAAAGCACGGTGTATCAGGCAATATAGGAGGAGAGCAAGCACGCAACTTACAGCTCCATCTCCACTGGAGTGCTTGCGCTTTTTGTCATTGGCAGTGTCAGCTTTCTCGCTGACTTCTGGAGCTGCGTAAGCCTGTTGTTGCCGCTCTAGAAGGTCTGCATCGACCTATTACAAGACTGTCAGAGTATGAACTGAGCGGATCCAAGGCAAGCAATGCTAAAGCAAGCCTGGCGCTGATGGCGACAGCGTTTGTAGAATTGTGTACTCACCAAGGGGACCCATCTTCCCTCGCCCATGGCAGCATTGGATCCCACACCAGCCTGCCATTCCCACTCGCTACCATCATCCTCCTCGAGTATGTATTTGTTATCTAGCTTGCTGAAGGAGACGCGCGAGTCGTTTTCGAATTCTTCCATGGTGCGCGGGAAGGCAACGCGCGCAGCAGACAGGCCATCCGCTGGAGGCGGAATGCCTCGAGGCGAGCCTGGGGAGGCTGCCATGTCGCCAAGTCGATGGAAGTGATAGGGCTTTTGTTGCCTACCGAATGGCTGAAGCTCGAAGTAAGTGGTTGATTGGTGAACCAGCGGAGTTGTAGTTGAAGCTGAACCTATCTTACCTTACCTATGCGAGTCGCGTTGTTTTGGGCATCGAATGACGTCGACCCGCTTCTCTTCCACCTCTCCACACTCTCCCTCTCCTCCCATCTCTACGGTCAAGCAAGCTCTCATCTATGATAACTTTCCCCCCCACATTTGCGAGCAATGAGTTGCCACCTCCAAATGCAATATATATCGAAAGGCAATGAATATTGAAATTATAAGAACTAGCTCGATCAATGTAACGCCATCCCATGGGTAGAACAGGTACTAGCAAATATATTTACCTTTGACACTTAGCGCCATTTTTCATTTTTTACTTTCTGGCCGAGCCTGGTACATACCACCAAAATGCTTGTATCTTCGAGACATGTTTTTCTCTATCATTTGAGTACGTATGCCATCCATCATAACAAGGTCCTAGCTTCCAGTGCGGAAATCGGAACACACACAGAAAAGAACGGATGTCACCCCTGCAGCTGCTCAGTCGCAGAGAGATTAGCCAGTATTCCGCACCTCCATTAACATTGGGGGCAATGCCGACAAAGGCAGTCGAGCTTGATACTCAGGAACGTTTTGACAGATATTGATCTACTAGTATACAGTACAACGATTCCCATTTGGGTGAGCCTAATCCTCTAGGCCTCTAGTACCTATCCAAGCACAATGATCCCTTTACACACAAGTACCAAGCTCTAGACCCTTCCTTTCTATCCTAGGAAATAAGCACGCGCCCCTTGTTCAGTACCCAGTTGGGTTGCCATGTACACCACCTGGAGTGAACGCACTACCGACTTGCTCATATCCGCCATCTTGTATACGGCCAGGCCCGGCAAAATGACCAGGCGGATTCTGGTTGAAAGGGCTTCGCGGATTGGTCGACTGTTTGAGAAACTCGGGCTCAATGGCATTATTGGAGATGCCTTCTTTGACATGGACAGTGTCGTCGGCAAAAAGATCAGGCGGTTGGACCTCGCGGGTAAGTTCTACATAATCATACTACAGCAAATGATCAGCATAAGAAAATTGTGGCATAGCTCAAATAGGGAGCCTCACGGCAAATTCACCAATCTCGCAGTCGTCGATACCGAGTAGTTCGTCTGATTCGCTTACGCGTAGCTTCAATGGTGTCCATACCTTCCCGATCATATCGATACAAAATAGAATGATGGTCGAGCCGCCGAATGAATACGCGAAACCAGTGGCAGAATCAAGGAGCTGAATGGCTGGTTGGACCCAGTGATGATCTAGGAATCCACCAAGAATGTGTGTCGTCCCATCAAGATGAGCGATGTGGTCCCTGTGAGAACAATTTTAGTATGTATCTCACCCTCATGGCCCCGAAAAGCCCTTGTAGGGTTGAACTTACGTGGCAAACAAGCCAGTGCACAAGTTACCGACCAGACCTCCAACAGCATGCACGGCAAAAATGTCCAAGGCATCATCACAGTTCAGAAGGTACTTAAGCTTCGTTGCATAATTGCAGCTCAGCCCGGCCACGGTTCCGTAGATGACGGCGCTCCAGGCGGGAACATATCCACTTCCGGGGGTAATTGCGACCAATCCAGCGACGATTCCTGAACAAAAGCCGACCGTGCTCCATTTATGCTCCAGACGAAAATCCACAAGACACCAAACGATACCTCCGACGCATGCAGCCAAGTTGGTGACTACGGCTGCCATGACCGCTCTGAGGTTCGCACCAAGCGCACTCCCGGCATTGAACCCGAACCAGCCAACCCAAAGAAATACGGTTCCGATGACAATGTGCGTGACGTTATGGGGTCTATAATTTAACTGCTGGGTTCCGTGCCCAGTCCTCTTTCCAAGCATGAAAGAGTATGCCAAGGCAGCAGATCCGGAAGAAATATGGACCGGCGTGCCACCGGCAAAGTCCAGTCCGTGGAGTTGATTGACCCATCCACTTGGATTCCAAGTCCAGCATGCGATGGGGTCGTAGATCAAAGTGCTCCATACGAACATGAAAACCACACATGGAAGCATACGGCCCCTTTCGGCGGCTGCGCCAACGGCGAGTGCCACGGTGATCGCAGCGAACATGCCTTGGTAAACAGCGAAAAGAAGATCAGGGATCTTAGGGCTTCCGACAGACGGCTGGCCCAACACATTCATGAGTCCGAAATTATCGAGAGCACCGATATAGTTTCCAGCCTGGTGGCTAAAGGCAAGAGAGTAGCCCCAGAAGAACCATTGAAAACTCGTGACGGCTGTGGCCATAATGGAAAGCCAGATCAGAGAGAGTGCAGATTTGCGACGTGCAAGACCGGAGTAAAAGAAGCTTCATTGATGCTATTAGTCTTTGGGCTCTTGTAGGTCAGTGAGAGTGAGGAGCCTCACCCAACGCCAGGAATCATGAGTAATACAAGGGCAGTAGATGTGATCATCCATGCTATATCGCCGGACTGGAAGAAGATTCAGTCTTGAATTAAGCTCAAGCTTACAATAGTGGAAGTCTGCTTACTTCATAGAAGACATTAAGGTCATAATTTTCGGAGTCACCGCCAGTAGGAGAAGTACCATTATAGGGCTCCAGTGGTACGTAAGGTAACCCATCCGAGATGGAGCCCATTGCGAATCTCAATTGACTTCGGGGATTGACAGTCGTTTCTACTCAGGGTTTGTGATAAGCGAAAGAAGAAATGCTATGAGTAGAATGAAGGAATGTAGGCCGGTAGAGACGAGGGGACAAAGGACTCCACGTTGAAAATCTCAGCCGTAGTTCTTTGTCAATTTTAGCGTTTGCAGCCTCTTTTGACTTGAAATCTCGAAGGTGAGCTAGAAGGCTGCTTTCGTGTCTGATATGTAGAACGTGGATTTCGACGACGCCCAGGCCTAGTGATCTTCTTTCTCTCCCAAATCGTCTCCACCTTTGGATTCTCAAGATCAAAGTACTTGAGATCAGACACGTAGAGCGTCCAAAGATCCAAAAACAGATATAGGATTTCTACGAAGGAAGTGTGCAAAGCTAAACTCAAGAGCAAAAAGCACAGAAAAGAATTTGGGGAAACACGGTGACTATGAAACAGTCGCAATTTTCGTCTAAGCGATAACGAGAACCAACACTCATTCCAATCCCATTCCCTAGACTCGACGACTATCAAAGTGCGCGACGCCAAGACATGGCTACGGCTATGTGCTCTACCGCGCATGCTCTGAACGCCGCCGCCCGCCGCTGTCCGTACCACAGCAGCAGAGCCTTGAGGCACCTACAACCGTACAGACGGGATGTGGATCAGATCCCAGGGGGCAGCGGAGATGCATGGGGACGGATTGGGGCGTCATGGCAACACAGGGCATGCCTGTGGCATGATAGCCGTTGCCTTCCAGACTCGTCCAGCACGGTGGTGGGATTGCTAGGGCCTGAGCCCGATCGAAGCCTCATGATAGGACTGCGCCGCTAGGAGAACCCAGAAAAGGCAGTTTGACCTGGGGTTGGTCGATAACGTTCGTGTTTGATGTGTTGATTGAAGGGATTATGTCAAGATTCCTCAGTGGGCTGTCTACCAATCAGAGGAATTGAAAAAAGCCTCACTGAGCACCCACGAGCAACCCTTGAAGGTGTCATCCCAACCCCTGTAGCTCTTGATAAGAAAGCAATGTCTCTTCATTCGACCACACTGTCTCTACTCCCTACTCTCGTTGTTGCTCAGAAAAATAAATATGCATATGCAGCCTTTGCAGCCCCCACAGTTCCCCACGTTGTCACCGCGGCCATGCGAAGCTACCTTAGCATTTGATTGGGCGGATTTGACGATACAGTCGCAGGGACGTGCTAGGCGCAGATACCGCAGCCCGTGGCTAGATGCATGAATTCTCCGTAATTACGGAATGATGCTGTATCTTCTCTGTTCGTTGCTCATCCGGCCTCCTCCGGCTCTCTTGCCGCATAAGTACAACCTGTCTCGCGGTTGTCCTCCCAATGCGCCATTGATCATTGCTAGTGCCGATAATCACCCAACATCTGAGACAGGGGGAGTAATTCGCCGACATCCTGGACCAATTTCGAGGTCTACCTCGATCTTTTGCGTGACTGTGACTTACTCCACGAACCCATTCACGTTTTGGTGTCTGGAATACGTCTGACTGGTCTTTTGGTTCGTTCCTCAATTGCCACCAAAGTGAAGTCATTTCGCCGAACACGCTTACAGCAAATGATTTGATATCCGGTATTGTTCCACAAATTTCGGAACCAGTTTTCGGTGGCGTCCCAAGTCGCTGTCATGGCCTCGGTCAAGTTACGATGCAAACGCTGTGTTGAGCAACTGGTCTTAGTGAATCCTCAGGTTCTCCTCCTTGACGAGCGCAAAGTTGCGTGATTTCCTGGACTTTAAATCATTGCATTTGAGGAAGCTTGAAAGAAAAGGTACCGCCCGTGTGGCATATATCATCTCTGGCCTGTGCCATTAGAGTTTAGAAGATAACTCTTCTCTGTCTTACCACGCTAGTCAGCCCAAGACCATGTCGCGATATTCTCGGAGCTTACACAGCAGCTAAATGCAACCCCGTCCTTACTTCAAGGTCTTGATCGAGGTGGGCTCTGCGAGTTGGGGACCAAGGATATGTAGCGCTGGCCACTTTCGACTAACACGGCAGAGATTAAGGCATCTTTGCTACACATTACTTACGCATGCTTGCAGCTAAGCTTAAACCGCTATTGCGCCGGAATTTCGAGGACGATTTGGCACTCCCATGCGCAAAAGTCAGGAGCCGACGTATTCTAAGGTCGGAATCCGACAGAATACATTGAGTCGAAACTTGACATCACCGACGAAATCTTTGCTGAAAGATTTGTGGATTGGGTCCTTCGCCGGAGGTACTAAGAGGTACAATGTCAGGTCATCGGCAAGTATCTATAGCGATACATGTCTTGTCTGGATTCGGCCTGGAGATATTTGAAACGAATCTTTCATCCAAGCTATTTATACTGCAGAAGACGAGGATCCCGCTTGCCAAGCTCTTCGAAGGCTGTCTTCATGAGTCGCTTCTTTGATTGATGCTTGCTAGCATGGCAATTCAGGCCAATAAATTTCTTTTTGGATGGAAAGAGATGGTACACCCCTTCCTCCGATGGAGCGAAGCATCTAAGGCTTGTTGATGGGAATACACTTCTCTAGATAAACTGTACTACCCGAATACAGTCCTTCCGTGGATGGATACTATCATAGCCAGCTCAAGCCAGGAAGATTGGTAGAGAGATCAAATGCAAGAAATTTACATGCCAACCAATGACCAATGTTTGCTCACGCACCTCCGTACCCGAGCTCTCGTCAAGGGCTTGAGATAGAAAAGCCGATTTGCGAATCATCAAGCCTGGCGCCTTTCCTCAAGATCAGGGAAATGCCCTCACTTCCGTCATCACGACTAATAGATTGATGTATCATATTCAGCATGGTTTCTTCGTATCCACACATGACTGGCCTGTGGCACATCGAACAACAGCAACTTGAAGTATCCGCCGTTTCGATGATGGATATTTGAGATAGAGAATTATCAAATTTGAGCCCGAATGTCTATCTTCCCTGGTTTCAATAGAACACGGCACCACGAGCCTTGGGTCCAACCGACTTCACTGGTCTCCGGGTGCAAGAAGGGAGCGACCGCTAGATGTTGACTGCTATAATATCTTCACATTGCCTAAAGAATTAGCCGTTGTCCACAACTTCGACCATTGCATCATTTCGTATGATCGTCTTCTGGGAAGTGGCCATACCTGCATCATGTAGGTCGCTTGCTCTCGCTCCAAGATTGACAAGTCGCTGGTACAGAGTCGTCTATGTTTCCGGAGAGCGTCCTTCAAAATTTGGTGAGGATCAATCGTTCGCCTATCTTCAAGCCCCGCTCTTTCTGATGGAGATAAGTGAAGCAAGGGCATTTTTTTTCTCATCCACTCTCTACTCGAACAAATAGAGGAGTGATGTGGCCGGCATCGGGCCAAACATTGGGATGTCCTATCGCTTCATAGAGGCCACGAATAGCCCAAGAATGTGTAGTAAGAGAGATGATAGTCGCATGATCCTGTGAGATATCATTGAGAAAACTGAGAAGCCTGTTTTTTAATTCTTCTTCAGTTTCTCTTCGGGCTGGTTGCCATAACTCATCGCTCTCTGCAAAACCCGGCTCGATTTCCCAACCCGGATATCTAGACGCAATGGACGCTCGTGTGCTACGTTTGGTGCATGTATGCACACCAAACCGCTCTCTCAGTGTTTCTTTGATGATTGGTCGAAACGGCCGGTTTTCAGGAAGGTCGAGGTCGGTGAAACTGATTTGGACTGTCTCCAAACAGCGAGTAAGCGGGCTGGTGTAGTATCTCTCCGGAGGAGGGACCTGTGAATGAGAGAACGCATGGCGCCAGAAGTCACGCAGATATTCAACTTGTTTGACCCCTTGTTCTGTCAGACGTGCATCGATCCATTCTTTGGTAGCGTCTCCGTCAAGCCGTGACCAGTACGCCTGGGGGGTCAAAGTCAACTGCATGCGGCACACATCGAAGCAATACGAACCTCCCATTCTGCCCTTCCTACTTCGTCCTCTTTCACATTGTGAAGGCCTTTTCCATGGCGTGTAATGTAGAAAACCTTATATTGTACCTTGGAACTTGCTCGGTTCAAATGTGCTACGTAATTTCCGAAACGCTCCCATTGGGATTTTTCACGATGGGGATCGAAATCGGGGTCTGTCTCATACGTACGATCTAGCAGGCCCAGAGCTGGCAGCGTTTTCTGGAAACAGCATGAGCCGCGCATCAAGGAAGACATAGTCAGGGAGGATCGTACGTACAGCTCGGAACCCCGGTCCCGTGGGCTGCTGATCGTGTTTGAAGAACCCCGGAACATAGGAGAGATGATACATTTGATTAGTATGCTCCTGTGCTAATTTTTGTGTATGCGCAGTGGAGAGGTGGAGATAAATAACAGCAGTCAAAGCAATACCAAGAGCGATCACTGCATTTTGCCATCCTATCCCCATTCGCGGTCACTGCAGAAACGACGCTAGATTTCATGGGTTGCAGGCCGGATCCGGGCTGGACTGAAGCTTGAGTGCTTCAGCACTTCCGTAAATTTGAGGTTTGCTATCAGCCAGTAAGCATGGGAGTATACCAGAGAGAGACTTTTCCTGGCGAGATGGGACACTAGGTACGATGGCACGTCACTTGGCGGTCAAGCGGACGCCGCCGGCAACAACAGCCTTATCTCCACTCTCTGGCCCTTACAGCGGCTCTCTAGCCGACTCGACCTTGGCCTCTTCTACTGTCATGGCGGCTGGCTCAAGCAGGTCCATTGTATATAACACTGGTGCTAATGAGGTCCTAGTGCATAGTATCTCTCAGTAGATCTGCTCCGGTCGATAGCATTGCCCGTCCACGACGTCCTCAGAACACACGTAGAGACATCTGCACAGCACGAAGATCCGGTGTACCTGCAGAGCTCAAAGTTGTTCTCGTAAATTTATACCTGTTCAGGATGGATGGATTGTTTCACGTTATCATGTTCATGAACATTCTGGAATGACGCGCGTGGTCCCTTTGCTGTGCACTTCGGATGCGCAGGTTCCAGGTATACGGATCAAGAGATGGCCTCGCGGGATTATAGCTCTTTATACAATGCGCTTCCGAACAACCGCTTTCGAATCTTTTCTCTTGAACCACTTCAAGGCGATGGAAAGATCAAAGGTCACATAAAGCAAGCTGCATTTGATCCTAACCTTGAATACTTCGCGTTGTCTTATACTTGGGCCTGTCCGGTGCCAGGTACGCCGGATCGGGCTGACTCTGAAATAGAAATCGATGGAGTACCTTTCATGATACAAGACAATTTATTCCAGTGTTTATGTCGACTTTTGAAAGAGTCAGAGGTCCAGGTTAGCTTATGCTCTCTACCATCTGCAGACCGTCCCCCCCCATCAATCTCGAATGGAATCGTTCGATTCTATGATCCAAATTTCTTCCGCGTATCCCTGGCTCTGATCCCATACATTCTTCTTTTTAATACCATATCTCTCGTTGTGACTTCTTACCAACCTCAACTTAGATAGGGAACCTATGGATCGATGCTATCTGCATCAACCAAAAAGACGATCAGGAGAAAGCGAAACAAGTCTCCATAATGGGTCAGATTTACCAGTCTGCTCGAAAAGTTTTAATCTGGCTTGGTCCTCATGATGGGCATCTCCAAGATGCCGTCAAGCTCATAAAATCGCTCTGCGCAATAACAGACACACAACGAAGGCAAATTCGCCCAGACACGTTGACCACAATCACCAGCAAAAATTTAATCGGTAAATGTAGTGATAGGGGATTTTGGATCTCTCTGGCGATTTTCTTCAGCAGAGCATGGTTTGTGAGAGCATGGGTCATGCAAGAAGTCATTCTTGCGAAGAGTTTTCTCATTTTTTGTGGAGACTTGCCCTCTAATAGCCTCACTTGGGAAGAATTGGTCCTTGTCTCGGACTTTCTGGCCACAAGCATCTGGACACACGCCTTGAGAAGCCAAAAGTTCCTCAAAGGTCTCCCAATTGACACACATGTCAATGGACCTACCGTCCTCAATGCTGCAAAGATCTCCTTACATAGAGGTGACGACCCTCTTCTATACAATTTAATCCGATCACGCCGCTATGTCTGTCAGGACGAAAAAGATAAGGTTTTCTCAGTGTATAGTGTCGCGAGAGGAAATTCAACATATACCTCTCTTCTTCCCGCTCCCGACTACAAGATGACAGCTTCCGAAGTATATATAGCTACTGCTGTTTCTGTACTGCGCGGCTCAAAAGACCTCCTCCTACTCGCTTATGCTGAGGGTAAAGACTTTCGAAATCACAATAGCTTGCCATCGTGGGTACCCGACTGGAGCATACGGGACATTGTCGGCTTGGGAGTCACAGGTTATCGGCGCTTCTGGGCATCTGGAGATCTCCAGCGTGATTTGCACATTCACGATAGTCACAGGATCATCAGTATCCGAGCCGCAGCATTTGATGAGATCAACGCGGTCGGTGAGAGCAAGCGACACGTTACCAGTGAAAGCACTTTTCCTCAGTGGCTGGACATTATCCAAAATATCAGCAAAATCTACTGCACGGGTGAATATAGAATGGACGTCTTTTGGAGAACGCTCATTACGAACACGGGACCCTCAGGTGACGACTTCCCCTCGACTATACCAAGAGTCCAGTTTAGACATTGGCTTTTGAAAGTCGGCGTCCATTGCCATCAAAAGCGAGATACAAACCAAGATGCCACTGATACTTTGAAGAAGTTGGCTGACCTATTTGAAGCGGAGGGACCAGACAGCATTGTTCCGTCCCCAACCGAAATTATCACCATGGCCCAAAGCATGGATGCTGCTGACAGAGAAAATAATGACATTTTCCTCGAGTCAGATGCTTTCGAGACGATCCTCGCTCACACGCCGTGTCTCCGGCTTTTTACTACCAAATTGGGACTGCTTGGCAAAGGCTCTCAGTCGCTCTGTGCCGGAGATACGATATTCATCGTTCCTGGGCTGCGGGTACCACTCATTCTGAGAAGACTAGAGTCCCATGTTTCAACCAAGCAGAGGAACTTGGAGAAGTTCGAGGTAGTTGGGGGTGCTTACGTCCATGGATTCATGCGGGGCGAGGCTCTTCAGAGACCTTTAGATTTCCAATCCGTCGAGCTATCCTGATCCGGTCGTGAATTCGCATGCAATGGCCTTAAGGACTGTTATTGTAGAATCCAGAAGCATTTTATAGATTCTGAGACCCAGCTGTGAGGTATCGACTGGATCAGTCAGAACTTGATTTGCTTCCGTACTTAGCTTAAACTTTATCGCTGGATAGAGCTTAGTTGGAGTGTAGCTTTGTAAATAGGTGAATGATTTGGCTGGCTGAGCTGGAATCCTATCCGAAAGGTATGGACATAAACAGTTACAGGGTTGTGATCGAGGGACATTAGAGCAAATCTAAGTCTGGATAGCTGATCTGCTTCTACTCTTGCCCATGCATGAGAGTCTCATCCTCTTTCTCAAACACGGCCTCTTTTTCACTCGAAGTAGGTCCTATTACAAATGATCATACAAAAAGAATTCTGTTGCGCTCCCGGTTTTCCGATATTTCTCGCTTCCGATCGTAAACGTCGATAAGTGATAAAGGGCGTGAGAAGGATCAGCATCCCATGAGTTCCTCTACTAGACTACGTTATCGGACGAAAATCTCTGCTTGCTGATTTAAGTATGGGTAGTGTGCGAGGAAGGCCCTGCACAGAAACGACACGTCTTTCATACCACGCAATACGTGCCCATCGATAATCGACCCTTACGCTACATCTAGCTCGCGGATATGCCGAATATAGCGGCATAACGTTGTTGCGGCTCTATCGATGGTCGTAGCAAAGCTCATCGCAAATTCGCTGGATGATTGGCCTGCCGCATTGTGTAATATCTTTAAACATATATGCAGCGGCATCAACTCTGACGATGGCTGTAAGACAATCTCCAATTAACTTCATCCCTTATTTTGGAGAATCCTCCAGCATTGGAGATCGTAGTGTAGAAATGGGACCGATAGGTTCAATCTATTCTCTGACGAAACAGCTCTTGGATCTGTATCCATCCGTAATCAACACTAAGGATATACCACAAAAGTTCGAAAAACTGTCAGAGCTAGATTGAACAATGGATCCTTATTATAAGACGCATACTGTCACTGAAAACCATCTAACTAATGATTCTCGGCCGCGGCCCTTGTGTAATATGAACAATGGTTTGACAAGATTGGACTTCCGAACCGGTGCGACAAATGCGTAGAATCAATCCGTTTGCTAATGAAGTACATTGAGACGTCCGACATAAGCTTCAAAGTTTGATTGCGCAGTTCCAGAAATTTTAGGGAGAATACAAGGCTGAGCAGACAGATTTCAATCTCGAACTGGATCTTTGCTATTGACACTGGCATCCAGTCGCTGGCTTGAGGAAGCCATTATCAGTCAATCGCGAGACCATTCAGGAGTCCAAATGATGACCACTAATCTTGAAGCAAGTATTCCTCGCCAAATGAAAGACAGGGGTTGTTCCTGCATCCTTGATCTGGCAGAACATCAGTCATGATGATGCATATACATCCCAGGCTTGACCTCACTTTCTCCTATTTTCACCCGTATTAATCCGAAAGCATCGCCCGAGACAGATGGCCTTGGAGCTGCAAACTGAAGCAATTGCTATTGGCGCCAAAAGGGCTGAAGGTAATCTTCTGGGAGACCTTCATCCACCCGAGTACCCGAAGTACCTTACAGTCGAACTCGGTGGTAGCAGGCCAATCTCTTCCGTTAGTCTTGATCTCTAAAGTTTTCAGGCTGGTGAAGGCAACCAAGCCTCGAACAATATAGATATCAGACGCCACGTCGGGAGTCAGGATCAATTCAAGGTGGTTGATCCAGTTGCACCACCGCTTAGAAGTGATTGCATCGAACTCTTTTCGGGATCGATACAGAAGGGAGAACTTGTTGTGCAGGAAGAACTGTCGAAGAGCTTCTTGGCGGATACTCGGAGATACGCGCAAAAGGCTGAGAGAAATATAGGGGAGTGGCCAGACGCGGTGTGTGAGGAGGCATTCAGCATTCATCGTCTGATCAGACAATAGCGCATAGCGCCAAATGATCTCTCTGACCCTTAGGGGAAGATCTTCCAATGAAGGCATGGTGTATTTGTGAACGTGGACTCGACGTGGAAAACTGTGGAAGACGTTCTACGCGTTTGTTGATCGAGCTCCAAAGGTACCTACCTTAGGTAAATCCACCCTGTGAGATCGAGGCTTTCCTGGACCGGCAGCAAATTCGATATTTGAAGTCAATCTCACGCTTTCACCGTGCTACACACATGCCTGCTGTCTGTATCCTTAACTATCTCGATTAGTTCCTTTGTCCCCTCAATCTTCTCTCACACAGTTTTTGCCATCAAACCGAACCATCCCGATATCTCACAAACTCAAAATCCAAAGATACTGCAGATTCCAGAATTTTCATTCCAGTGTCAAGAACACACTTGCGCGAACACAGTCGCGCCTAGTCGTAGCTACATGAGGAGCCTTTAGAGATGCCAAGGAGTTGTATGCAGGTGTTCTCAATGGGTTTGTATGTGGGTATAAGTGGTTGGATGATCGTGTTCATGGGTAAGTCCGCTCATCACTCTTGGTCACGAATTTCGCTAAATAGTGGTATCATTCCCTCGTCTGTGGGCCAGTAGTAGCAGAGACGGCTGGACTTCTTGTTCCTTCAGGTCTGGACATTCCAACCAAAATCCAAAAAAAACCTAGAAACATCAGCTTTTTGTGGGGACCTAAAGGACCTAAATGACCTAAAGTGGACGAAGCAAGAGAAGAAAGAATTAATAGCAACTCTGGAAAGTCCGACAGTGATATCTCTGTTTTGTGTAGACCAGCAGACGCCAACGAAAAGGTGTTGGTTGTTGCCAACGTCATCAAACTCTAGTAAGCTATTCATATGCCTTTCACATCATGATGTCTACTTCAAGTCAGTAAGTTCAATTAGTCTCTTGCATTGTTCTATGTAGCCTTGAAGAGAAGACCAAGCTGACGCGTTCCCTTCTCCGAGTCTCTTGGCCTACGAGGGAAACGTCATATAGAGAACAATATCCATCACGCGGACGAAAAAATCATCTGATCGAACGCATTTTCTTTTGAACACTCGACTGAGACAAAGTGAGTAATGCCAAAGCCAACAATAGTTTTTGATGCCACCAAGGCTTCCAAGCTAGGTCTCAAGAGTAGCGAAGATCGTCCCTGAGCTGACTGTTGTAGGTCATGGTTGCAGCCCAGCCGATGATGAATGTAAATATCATTAGCGATGTTCTATACATCTAGAAGCGCATACGCCTGTCACCTACCCATTATCGCATTCGCGATCCGATCCAAGTCTTCTCTCAGGTAAGAAGCTGACACATCCAAATCCTCCAAAGTAACAACAACTTCTGCATCGACTCTGACTCGCATAAAAAGATCCTGTACGTCCAGGGAAGGCTCAAAGTCGAACAAACCCGTTGAAGGTTCGCCGACAAACCTCATGTCGATTCTTCGTAGTGATCTATGAGCAGAGAGCCATCGCGTGAGCGCTCTAGCTGAATAGACTACGTCCGATTCAGTATTCATCGAACTAGAGTAGGTTCCAAACGGAATTTCAATGAATAAAACGAGCTCCTTGATATACTCGCTCCACCATCTGGTTGCGTAAAGATGGTTTCGTAGACTAAGAGTGTAAACGAATTTGTTTTGAGAAATTAACGTCTCTATTGCTTCGAAGCGAAGACGTCTGCAAACGTTCATGATATGCTTGAAGTCCCAGTAGTCTCCGGAGAAAAAGTCCAATGAGGTCAGGGTGTCAGCGTTTATCTCCCAATTGCAATATGTAACATAGGAGAGTATTTGGAGCCTGATTTCCGGGGGAAGGTCAAGTAGTCGAGCCATAGCTGATGTTTTAGTAGTAAACCCGTGCAGTTAGGCGATGGCGAGTTCAGAATCTTTGGTCGTAAGCGAAACGCAGTGGATGAAGATTGTTAGTCTTCAAGATAGTAAGAGCGTTAGGAAAATGACTGGAATGTGACGATCATTTATACCTTTACGGACCCGCGACTTTTGGTTATTGAACGCTGGAAAATATTGGGGACATGGCAAGCCTGGTGAAAAAAGAGAGCCTATAGCAAGTGACGAGGCCCACAGAGAGCGGACAGAGGAAACAGTACGATTTCTTGTGACTTGGCAAGACTAAGGAGCGCACCGAAGTGTGACTTGCAAGGGTGTCAGTAGCGGCCAATAGTTCATGACAACATTTTCGTTCACATGACAGCGCAGCCTCGAAAGAGACTGGACGGCATCGGTGAGTGAAGTGAAAGCTTGATGAACGCAGGTACCGACAAACTCGGCCTTCGAAGATTGAAGATGGTAGTACGATTGTCGAGGCCACGGTAATACCTCAAAGCACACTGGGCTGGCTCTCCAAATTGCATTACAAAATTCGTTTAGAGTTGCCGACGAAGGAATAAAAATTTAAACACTAAAAGTGGTATCTTCACAAGAAGAGAATATGCAGTTTTCCATCCGTCGTCCAAATGCACTACCATCCAGAGAGACTAGAGAACAACACGTTTCGCAACGTGCATGCACTCGAAGGAGATTAGATGCCCGCTTTGCACTTTTCCTCCTCAGACGAGAAGACCAGGGGTGCTAGACGTACGAGCAAGGCTCAACGCAGAATTCACCCTGAGCTTTTCGAAAGACAAAAAGGACGGGGGCCTATGTGCGGGAGTAGTAGACGCGCTCACTGGGTAGTCGACCCATTGCAGGTGCTAACCGCGATACCCTCGTTAAACCGGTGGGGACAACTTGCGTAAGAACAGCCGCTATCGCAATCCGATGACGCTCTACAAAACACCGAATAAGCTCCATCATTTCTGCTCCACTATAATTCCTTCTAGAGAAAGGAAATGGGGAACACTAACCATCTCTAGGGTCCAAACCCTTCGAATCCACACCTTCAATTTTCCCTCCACCCCCTCCACATTCTCTAGTTCCACTCCTTCCCACCAACACCGTCGCGCCGGCTTCCGCCAAAAGAGCAGCAGCTTCTGTGCCATTCCGACGGAAGCCGCGTTGCCATTGTTCGGCAGGTCGCCATTAACACCGCCGGGACTCGAAGGAGAGGGCTTCTGGTGATCGGTGCGTAGACGGGCGAGGGCGATGGAGCAAATGACCGCCTTATTCGGCTCACCAGCGCGATGGCCCCAGCGATCATCATGATTGAATCCTCTATCGAGTCGTACAAGTCAGAACCCACGCGCTACGAAAGGCAGAAAAGGAGGGGGGAGAAATAAAGGGGGGAAAGGCAAACCCAGCAGTCAACATTTCGATCAGATGTTGTTCCGTGGTCCCAGGCTCCTCGCTGCGCCTGAGTCCGCTGAAAATCCCGTCCTGCTTCAACAGCGCTTTTCCCGCGGCGCGCTTGATCTCGATCATCTCAGGTTGCTCGATATCCTTGCGTGGTGGGATGGTATAGAAATCGAGATCTTCTCGCAGAACGATGATGCCGGCGCGATCCTGCAACATCTCGCGCGCTGAGCCGCCGTGCATGCTCGGCTCAATGGGGACCGCTTCGCTGGGATGTTCGAGGGCTGGGGTGTCGGTGGGGTGAGAGTCCGAGGAGGGAATGCTTTGGGCGACGGAGCGGAAGAAGTCGAGCATATATTGAAGTGAGGTTGGATCGTACTGGGAGGGGAAAAGAATGTCAGATAAATATATTGCGGGTTGCCACAGCAAATATTTGATCCCTTGGATGGAGTTTGGAGAAATTCGGGAAGAGTGGGGGGCGGGAATGCTTGGAACATTCTCATCTGAGGAAGAGGGAGAAGGGGAGAAGTAACCAGGAGTACTGACATCAACAGGGTAGACGTCGCCTTCGTTGTGGAAGTTCATATGCCCGTCAGGGAGCAGGCCATTAGGAAAGAGAGAAAGGAGGACGAACTCAGGGAGAGTTAGCAGTTCGTCTCTTGAGAGAGTAAAGCGCGTTCCACTGTAAGACCTCCAGTTAGCGAGATCTGCCCAGTATGCACGAGGGAGGAGGTCTTACCGCAGTTCCATTGTTATGTGTTCATCTGAGCCAGCGCCTGTTCAATACCACGAGTCAGACCCACCTCAAGCTCTCCGACCATATGAAAAATCACCCACCTGCTAAAGATGTGATCGGAGGGCCACCTCCTTGCGATACCTGCGTGATAATGCTCGCTGCCCCTCCTGCTGCCGCCATGACGTACGTAAAACCTTCGAGCGGGCTGGATCCTTCAGTATACGGCGGTGGAGGCTCGCCGTCGTCGAGATCCCTACTCGAATATCCCTCCTTGGTATCCCGGGGAAGAGCGGCCTTGGTCTGAGCGGCGGCTGCAAGGGACGAGGACTGAGGCTCAAAGGGTGGGGCGGGTGCTGCCGCAGATACTGGGAGGCTTGCAGTGTTGGGGACGGCGGCTGGGGTGTTGCTAGTAGCGTAGGGCTTGCTTGCTGTGTTTTCTCCTGGAGATAGAAAGAGAGAGGAAAAGGAAGGTGGATCCGGCGAATCAGCCGTAGTCGCAGTGGATGTTGAAGCCTCGAAGCTAGGGGCGGCTTCAGACTCTTCCGGCGGGTGGTCGCAGGGTTCGGCTACAGCTTTGTGGAGGATGAGGTGATGAGGAGTTGGAGGTTGAGAGGGGGAGTAAACGGACGAGCCGTCGCTTGAATCCCGTGTCTCCGTCAAGGTGGTGGTGTTTGGAACGTGATTGCTTCGACGGGAGAGATAAAAGGGGAAGAGGATGCGTGGAACGTGGTCGCCACACAGAGATGGATCAATTAGGAAGGAATTGAAAGACCGTGAAGCACTGGCATAGAATCACAGCATGGCAGGAGTATTCGAGCGGGGATGGGATGAGTTGCAGACAAAGGTAGTAGTGATCCGGGGATGGATGATGTTTGGAGTTATTCGGAGTGGTCCGCCCTTCCCCTGTCAGCTATTCCTGAAGCGGCTAGTCCATCAAAAGCAAGCTTCGCTATGTTTTTCTATGCACCACACCATCACCAGATCCCATGCGTCTATCATCCATCATCATCATCCTGCTGCAAAGCTTGATTTTGACTTTTGACGCCCGTCATCTGTACCTTTCCTTTTTACTCGATTTCCAGGGGTTACTTGTGTGTTGGAGGTGTAGGTCATCCGATAATCCTGACCCCCTTCGTATTGCAAACAAATAGGATTTGATCACAGTACTGCTTCCGTTTGAACCGCTTCTACTTACCACTTAGTACCTAGAGATATCATCACAGCTACGTACAAATTTCGGGAGAATTTTTGTTATCTCGTCACATGCATATAATATGTCTTGGTTTCTCGGATCACTGAGCTTGTACTACGCCCACCTCATTTGCCTGGGCACTGATTCTCTTCTTGTAATCCTTGACTGTCCCACCAAAGTGCTCAATCATGCCATGATCACAGACCCATAAACTTGTGCACACGTTCTGCAGCATTGTCACGTCGTGACTGACCATCAACACTCCTCCCTGGAATTCCTTCAGTGCCGTACTAAGTGCGTCCATTGCTTCAATGTCCAGATGATTGCTAGGTTCATCGAGAACAAGGACATGGGGATTCGTCAGGGACAAACAGGCAAAAGCGACACGTGACTTCTGGCCTCCTGATAGCAGCGCCATTTTTTGTAGGCCTGTCATCCCAGTAATTCCAAAAGCACCAAGATGGCGACGATACTCTTCATCAGACCTGCCGGGATATTGCTTAGCCATGAAACCGACGGGGGAGTCGTTCATGTCGAGCGCATCTACGTGATGTTGTGCAAAGAATCCCATTCTCAATCGAGGATTCGACGATACAAGACCCTTGCTTGGTTGTAAGGCACCAATGAGAAGTTTCAGAATCGTCGTCTTTCCCGCACCATTGGGCCCAACAATGCCGATTCGAGAATCAAGCTGCACATCAAGGTCAACGTTGCTGAGCAGAGGCTTGTCAGCAGTGTAACCGAAATTGACCCCGCTCATTTGGATGATGGGGGGTGATAGTTTCTCCACTTCAGGGAATTTGAAGTGAACAGAGTATTCTGCCTCTGGAGCCTCAAGAACAGGCATCTTCTCCAGTTTCTTGATACGCGATTGAGCCTCAGAGGATTTGGCGGCATTGTATCGGAATTTATCGATGAAGGCTTGTAAATGTGCCCGCTGCGCCATTTGGTTTTCATATTCGCGCTTGGCGGTCTTGCGACGCTCTTCTTTCGTTGCATAAAAGGAATCAAAATTGGCACCTTTGTAGTAGTCTAGTCTTTCGGAATGCTGATGAACAATATCGGTGGCGACTTCATTGAGGAAGGCTCGGTCGTGGGAGACGACAAGAACGGTACTGGGATAGGTCTGGAGGTAATTCGACAAGAAGGTGATGGAAGGGACATCCAACATGTTTGACGGTTCTAGAAAGTTATTAGTATTCCTCGCGTAGTCTCCCTAACATCTAAGAAACCTACCGTCCAGTAGTAAGAGGTCAGGCTCGCAAAACAGTGCACGTGCTAATGCGAGCCTCATCCTCCATCCTCCGGAGAAGGTCTTGGTAGCGAACTGCTGTCTTTCGGTGGAAAAGCCGAGACCTGCAAGAATGCTTGCCGCCCGTGATTCGGCTTTGTCGGATTCCATCTCTGCGAGCTTTCCTTGGATATCACCTAAGGTCGTGTCCAATCCTTCGCGATGCTTGTCAAGGGAAATTGCATCTGCTGACGTGTCTGCCATAGATGACCGCTCTCGCTCAATTTCAGCTAGCTCTTGACTGATTTTCTGGATGACATGAGACATTGATCTGGGTGCCGACTGGGAGTGAAACTGACCGCTTGCTCTTTAAGCAGATGTTTCCGCCACACATCCGCATCCAAGACTGCTTGTAGCGCAGGAGTGTCGTCACCCGTTATCTGGACAGGGTCAGTTGCAACGCACCGAAGGGAAAATTGATCAGGGAAGGGAAAGGCGGTGTCCGCACCTCCTGCTCAACGTGAAGAATAGAGATGTGAGTCGGAATAGAGACTTCTCTTCGGCTCAATGCACGAAGCAATGTACTTTTACCGATACCGTTCTGGCCTACGAGACCATAACGCCGGCCGTACGCAAGTGTGAGGCTGGTGTCACTGAGAATGCGTTTACCACCAATTGAGACATCAATGCCATCGACTTTGATGTCTTTGCTCTTGGATTGTGCGTCTGAGCCCAACTGGAGAGGGTTCACTGCCATGAAAAACTCTTCATAGGATTGCGTCTCACTCGGTTGGTCAAGCAGCCTGGATGCCTCGTACTCGACATTTTTGAATTCTTTTCGGTCTTGTTTGGCCTTGAGTTTTCGCTCTGCCTTTTCAAGCTTCTTCCGATCTACCTTTGACTCTACCTTTCGTGAGTTTGCAGACTCCAGGTCGACATTCCCGCCAGTTAATCCCAAGGTAGACGAAATATTACGCTGAGAGCCGACGTGGATGGTTTGGGCTAATTTCTTGGCCGATGGGGCCAGCTGCCGTCTTTCACCATCGACGCCATTCCGGTCGTTCAACCGAGAAATGAATTTCTGCACAAGATCGTGGATTGCAACCTCGTTCTGGGCTGACTGGTCTCCGGATGCAGAGACGAGCAAAGCCGTCACCGTCTCTGAAGCCTCGGACAGCGGGGAAGGAGCCGTGGGATCGGCATCAGGCGTGAAGGCGTTTGAAGCATGCGTCAAGTAACCTGTGGCATAATTTGACAACAGTGGATCGATGTTAGGGATTTGTGCTCTGATTTCAGCTTCCATGTCGACGTCTTAAGGTTAGTTGCGTGTCTGAGCAAGGGGCGAATTAGACTCGCGGGTCAGCCCCGCGAGTTTAGGTGGGCGTGGTGGGCGTGGTGGGGCCTAAGGAGGCCAAACGCGCGCGGGCCTTCATCCGGATGCCTAAAAGCGGTGATAGAGACGATATCGGAAACGCCCACAGAAAAATAAAGGAAGAGTACAATCTCTCATTCTCTTACGCAATTGTGTTGCAGAGAGATCAATGTGCGCACAACGCCTACTGCTGACGTCCGTCCCTGCAGTGTACCACCGAGCTGTCACCCTCGAAGCATGATACTACTACTGCTACTACCACTGGCAGAATGGCGGACCTGTAACCAGCAGCAGCTGTGCCCCGCGTGTCAGATCTCAATCGCTTGCTCTATTTTAATGCTAGAAAGGCAGATCCTGAGGTGAGAGGCCCAACAGCCGAGGAAGCGGTAAAGAGTGAAGCGTGAGCAGTCCATCGCCTCCTCGCGTCAGCGACGCGCTACGGGTTCAGGATTTTGCCATGGCTGCGACCGGTGATTCGCGTTGCCTCCTCATCTCTTCCACTCGCTCGCATTGGAGATGACGGCGCTTGCGTGCAGGGGCAAACCCAGCCCTATACTACGCAGCGGGCGATCTGGAGCTCGACCGGCCTCACACAGGCTCCCCCTTGCTTTCCTCTCGCCGCTTGCTTTCCATTGAATTCGGGCTCTCAGGCTCTGTATACACCTCC
The DNA here is from genome assembly GCA_010094025.1 of Viridothelium virens. Taxonomy (NCBI): domain Eukaryota; kingdom Fungi; phylum Ascomycota; class Dothideomycetes; order Trypetheliales; family Trypetheliaceae; genus Viridothelium; species Viridothelium virens. The sequence goes on along the minus strand of ML991826.1, from coordinate 155,341 downwards.
CCTAACTCGTACCCGCCCACTCACTCTCGGACACGCGGAAGACTGTCAGACAGCTTGTGTGCGGGCGGGTGGAGAGTGGTAACTAAGTCACCAGTACGTATCAGGGACAAGCTATGGAGCAATAATGTCCTTTGTTTATCGCTACGCTATGGCGCCACCGCGTGCCGTGCTTGGCCCCAAGTTTGCTCCCCCTCGCTGGACTGACCAGCATCTGCTCGTCTCTCGCGTCTCCAGTTTTCCGATGGCAGCGACAGAGCCCGCCGTGATTGGGCTTGGGCATCCGCCGGGTTGATGCTTTTTGTCGCAGTGCCAGAAGCAATGCCAGATCTGGCAAAGTGATGCCCTTCTGTGCACGTCCGTACCCGGGCAATGCTGGCTTCTGCCTGAGGATCCAGTGGAGCTGGAGAAAGCAAGTGTTCCGCTCTTTGTCATTCAAATCACTCCACTGCAATCCAGTCATAGCTCTGCTTGGCTGCGAGGAAAGTCCCGAGCCGTGTCGTTGCTGTCAGAGCTTGCGAGGCTGCGGCGACGAAACTGCTCACTTGCCCCTTCAGGCACACCGCGGTCACCAGCAGGGCCGATCGCCCAGAAGAGGATGCGGTTGCGGGCGTGGAGAGGGGAGTAGCACAACAGTAAGGTGGTGGGAAGAAGGATTCACGAGCGAGCTCCAACAACAGAGGGAGGGATGGGTCCGCAATGGGTAGAATATTAGGTAGACTGCACGTAAACTGCACGTAGCGAGAATCTGTAGGATGAGCCGTGACGATTGCGCGGTACATGAGAGAACGCAGTGCAGTCGTAATTCTCAGTTAGTTTTCTAGGGCGGCGCTCTTATGTGACGTTTTAATTATTATGCTGCTGGTCTTGGCCTGCCCTGGCCGGCAGACTCGCTTCATCCACAACCTCAGCTGCTGCTCCTAACGCCATCCCTCCTAGCCAAACCTTCGACCCCGTCGCCCTCTCTCACTCTCAGGGACGGTTCTTGCGAGCCGCGCTCTGTGGCGGCGAACCGTGGCTCTAGCGCCTTTCCTCAGCTTGCTGCTTGTTTTGTTCTCTGCAGACTCAGCGTCTTCTCTCTCCACTATTGACTGACTGTTCCACCATCTTCGCGTGGATACGCCGAACGCCAGCGGGACGGTCCTTTTCTCGACCACCACACAATGGTCATGATCACGGCCATTGGGACCCCTCTCATGACCCTCCCTCTCTCCCTCCGCCTGCAGTAGCTGCGGCTTCTCAAGAGTCCCGACCAGGATGAAAACGGTCCCAACGGTACCATGCCCCGTCTCTTCCAACCCTCTCTTCACTGCAAATGCGTGTGTTTGCTGGTCTCAACGTGATCCCTTCTGCGTACACGGTGCTTGCTGCTCTCAGCTGCTTATCTGATCTGCCCCATGCTCTTGTTTTTGCAATTGGCTTCTTGCAGAATCCCTCACTGACATGCTCCCGTTTGTGTGACAGCTTTGTGCAACAGGCACTATCGTTGGTGTCTCCGCCGTGGGCTACGCTCTCGGTCGTCCCGAATCTTCTTTGCCTGTCCCCCGACCATCGAGTGCCAAAAGAAAATTGTCGACCGCCGATGATCGAAGGCGTGACGAAATGCCGTTGACATCCCTTGCTCAAAACACCCCATCTTCCCGACCGGATTCGTCGTATGGCTTGTCGAAACAAGTTCTACGGCCCTCCAGCCGAAGAGGTCAGCAGATCCGAACAGCTTCAGACAGATCGAGGCGGAGCTCCAATATCGAGCCGTCGACGAGGCAATCGCTTAGAGTGGACTCGGAGCTACAATCGTTCAACGAGAGTAATATGGACAAGCTTGATCCCAAGGCCACCATAAGGTCCCGACCTTCATGGTTGAAACGATTATCAAGTGTGTCCTCGTCTCACGAATCCTCGCCAACATCAAGCCCAAGGCCGGCTTCGCCATCCATTTTCTCTAATGGGTCTACCGCCTTTTCTAATGCTGGCTCAACAGCACCAATGCTTAGCAATGGTGCCCCACAATCGCTGCCACCAAACAAATTGGTCAAACGATCTGCCTCTTTCCGAGATCCTGCTCTGAGACCAACCGGTTCCAAGGTACCGACCTTAAGGCGGCCTGCTACCAGTCACCAGCGTTCCGCAACTCTTCAGCACGACCCTGGTCTCTGGGAAATAGGATCGGACGATGGAGCTCAAGAATTCTTCAAACCTCCAAATGCGCAGGAATCTCATGTTAAGTGGCGTCATTTCTTTGGTGCAAAGACGATAAAGGACTCTGATTCCAAGAAGCGGCATCGGTCAGACGAGGGTAGAAACATCCGCAGGGTTATTCCAGACGAAAAATATCACCCTACATTGATCCTAGCCAAGACGATTCAGTCTTCTTCCTTGGACATAGACGAGACCCTTAGCCAAGATGGTGACAGTGTGTTTTTCGGAAGCAGACCAGTAACACCGGCAGGCGTGGTCTCGTTCACATCTTCACCTCTCAACATGGCACCTGCCAGCTCTACTCCGACGGACGACAGCGCTCGACAACGACGCTCCTTCTCCCTAGGGGACTTCATGCCCACCCCGCCACAGCTCTTCAAACTCCCGCACTCTTCAAAAGCGTCGCGCAGCAAACTGCTTCGACGAAAGTCAGGAAAGCGAGTGTCATCCGCTCCAAATCCTCCCGTTATGGGTAATTGGGTGAGCGTGACTCCAAAGGAAGACATAGAACCACCACCGAAACGTCGAGATCTTTCACATTCAGAACCGTTCGCTGGCAAGCATCACAAGTTTCAAATTGGCTCTGGACCTGGCCGTCCTCGACACGCGTCTACGCCCTCTATCCTGGTAGATTCTTCAAATCGTGCCAACCTTTCGCGTATCTCAAGTGCACCAAGAAGTCTTCGACCTTCTTCTGCGAAGCAATCCCTTCCATCACCTACGAATATTCTCCGCTCATCGCGGCAGTCAATTGATCCCTCAGATCGAGGCTCTACGCTGATAGGATCTGACAATGAAAATCGTGTTCTGGCCTCTCCGGATGACGAGGACTTTGACGGACAAAGCGACACAGCTTATGATTCCGTACGGACAGGTGCCACCAGAAGTAGTTCAGGTGCTCGAGGACCACGTCTTGAAACGATTTTCAATGAATCTCCTCCACCGCTGCCTAACACGTTCAAAGTCCATGCTCTACGAGATCTGCTACCAAAAGGAACTTTCCAAGAACAAGATCCTCACATGCGACCGACAATCAAGGAAGAAGAGGAAAGCATTTCCACACCCGTTCACACGGTCATGCCCATCGATCGCCAAAACACAGATTCACCTGCGTCTACTCAGCGTCGTAACACACCTCCTATACTACCTGAACTACACTCGTCCCCACCAGAAAAAGCACGGCCCCTTAGTTTGGGAACCTTAGAATGGGATCCTCAACCAAATGACGACGAAAGCATGTGGTCTGTTGACGACGATGAGGGAGACAAAGTATCAGGTCTTCCAACACTCGCAGCGACTGTTTCTGCAACGCTGGGCCCAGCTTTCTCGCACAACCTCACTCTGTCATCTAACCATGGGTCCTCCCCAACAACGCCGCAGAAGATACTCAATGAGAATCAAGACCGGGACGCTAAACCCAGTATTTTTGATTGGTCTGAGCAGCCGATAGATCGAACTCCTGACAATCACAATCCACCACGTCCTCGTACGGTTCATGGTAAAAAAGACGCAGAAACTCGAGGCAGCCGCTCAGTCGGTCGAAGGATACCAAGTGCCGTCCACGCTCGAAGTCAGAGTGTACCCGTTGTTCCGGATACCAACGGCAAGCGAGAACAAGTCGTCATGAATAAATTTGGCACGTGGGGTGTCGGAAGCAAAGGCGTTTCGGAAGACTGGAATGACGACTTTGATTTCACCGGCCCAGACGAGGTAGACATGAAGAACCCTACCGAAATCATTGATTCCCGGGCAGATAGCGGCATGGCCATGTTTGTGCCCCACTCAATTCGCGAACGACAAAGCAACGTCCTTGCAAATATCGGACTGCTTAAGGAATGGGGCATACTCATCGAAGAGCTCAAGGAACTTCGCGTCCGGGCCGTATCATTGGGCATAATGGAAGGGTCAGACGCTAATACGTGGAAAGAGGTTGATGCGATGATAGAGTTAGCGGATCAAGAACAAGAAGATGGCACTCTGCTCCCACAAAGAGCATCGCCATCATCACCGGGTCACGATGCAGACGCCTTCGACGAACCTGCACCACCGGCCCCGAACAATAGCCGCAGGAAGCGCAGATCAGGTATTCTACCAGAAGACGACGTCTTTAATCGGGAATTGCCGTCCGCTTTAAAGACTGAGGCTGCGGAGGAGAGCTTCCCTAGAACAGACCACCATACTCGTACCAGGCCTCGTAAGGACTCTGAAGCAGTTGCCAAATCCGTCATCGAAGCGTTACAGCAACGATGGGTCAAAGCGGGCACCGGCTCTGATCAGCAACCCACGAAAAAGGTTCCCTTCGACACGGCAACGTTGAAACACATCGTTCCATATGTCAATGGGTTGATGCGTAAGGTCAAGGAAGGCCTTCGCGAAGCTGAAGGGCTCTACATGAGTCCCATGAATTCGCCCAAGCCCGAAGAGTCACCACTGGCCCATATCTTCCGAGATCCGGGTGATGAGTCCCAGACGACAACACCCACTCGACGGAAATCCAAAACCCGACGATCTCCCAATTCCACTTCCGATCAAGCAGTAATGTCCGATGAAAATTATCAAAATAAGGAGAACGACCTCGCACAGCAGATGCGACTAATGACAGTCATGTGAATATCATGATTTAACGAAGACCGACTGCTGCCGAACTCTAAGAGCTAGCAGCATCCCAAAAAGTGCTTCGAATGGATGTCATAGATCTCCACTAAATAAAGAATTTCTTCTACTTCACTGCATTGCGGCTGCAGACTCCAAGCTGCCCGGCCCTGCCGCACCTTTCGTGCATTTGAGCGTTTAATGGCATCGTGTGTCTGCTTGTTCTCTGTTTTCCAAGGGTCATAATGGCGTTCTCGAGGGCTGATAGGAAGGAATAAATCTGGATCGGCACACTGAGGGGGGTTTTCTACTGGCCTTTAGAAGGCAACTTTGCCACTGGCTCCGTGGTTCATCTGCTATGCCTACAGCAGTGGCATTTTGCTTTCTAAAGGCGAATCAGGCTTCAAGCCTCTACAATTTTCTTTTTGTGTAGAGAAGATGGTTTAGGATTTCCCTGTTCCAACCATACTATCGAAGCAGAGGATTTCTACGGGTCTGTACAAAAAGAAAGAGGGGGCATGCCCGGCCCATCCTACAAACATGGCTGGCCTTTGTGGGTTTTAAGTTGTATTTTGTCGCTTCTGTTGTACCACTGTTTTAACCAAGATCATTCTGTTCTAAAAGTGTTTCCCTTTCTCCTGTCTCCTCTGTCCCGCCTTCGGCATAGCGGCTTAGGCTTCCTCGGGGAACATACACGAAAATACACGCGCTTGCACACACATAGCGTTGCATGGGCCTTACTGGGACGCTCATAAATGCGTTGACTCGAACGCGATCGTCTAAAACCTGTTATTCTCCACCTGCTCGACTATTTATGTGAATGCGCCGGTCGACAGCTACTTTGGAGCTTTCATAGCTCGCTCGGTACGATAGGTCGAGATATGCCGCTCCGCCTCTCTGTAGTACCGAACGCGTGTTAAAGGCCACCAATTCGAAAGTTAGTAGATTCTTGCAGCCTAGTGGCATTGCAGAGGACGAGTGAGATCTTGTAAAGCTACTTGCCACAAGCATCTCGTCACGCAACGCCGATTACCCGGGCCATTACCCGGCTGCTTGGTACTAATGCACGATAATACATACCTAATTACATGATATCCCACGATCCCCGAATGTGACTCTGTACTGTACCATGCCTACGGTGCTAGATGCGCCACTAAATCCAAATATAAGCTTAAAGTTTAACTCCGTCGGGCTCCGATGCCAGGCTTGCTAGGGTGCAAGGTGTATACCTCGAGGGGATGGAAGGGTCCTACTAAATCCAGGCAAGGGAGGCGCCCCCGTCGTCATCGGCGAGAGCGACCCACCAGGCCCAGGCAGAACGACTCAGCGAGAGATGAAACATCCGTCCCCTTCCATCAAGCTCTCCTCAAAAACACGCCAAAGGAGCTCCTGACGCGCACCGAGGTTCTTCGGCTGTTTGATCGTCAGGCGGATTGCCTGAAATAGAACGTCCCAACTGGCCTCCGCATCATCGACGACATCCTTGCCGAACCTCGCGGGGAAATGAGTTTTGCGGAAACGGCCCGTTCATAGCAGGGGTCCTTAAGTAGACAGCAAGACAACAAAGGTGAGGAGTTCTGGTTCATGACTTTGTGCCGCCGTGGAATTCAAGGTGCCGACAGCCTAATTGACTTGATCCTGAGTCGCACCTTCTATGTGATACAAAAGAAGGTTGGGTTCATATGATAAACTGCCTGAAAGTTGCGCGCAAACTTCTGAGACTCGATAACCTGAACCACATCAGGCCAGCATTGTTCCCTAGATCTATCCCGACTATCCGATACAATGGCCCAACCTCTTAACCTTGTATTCTCGTTTGTTTCACTTCTAGGCGTTGTGGCAGCGCAGGGCTACGGCTCTGGCTCATCATGCTCAAATACCCTAAAACCAGCATATCCTGCGCCCTCATTGGCCCCTGGATTCGAGGCGCAATTAGTGGCGACTAACCTTACTAAGCCCCGTGGTATTATGTTCGATACCCAAGGGAGACTTTTAGTTGTGCAATCTGGATATGGCTTGACAAGTCTACAATTGAACGACGGGGGCGGAGGTTGCGTCAGTGTCAACAGCAGCCATGATGTTGTCGTCGACAGCTCGGTATATTCTCATCTTATTCTCACATGATAATGACACTTCGGCTAACGAATCTTTTTCAATAGCTCAACCATGGAATTGAGATGACAGCGGATGGTCGGACCTTGTATGCGTCAAACCCTGAAGCTGTATATGCCTGGTCCTATGATCCTTCGACCGGCAGCACGACATCTTCCAACTCTTCAATCATCACAGGCATGAGCACTTCAGACCACACGACGCGAACTCTTCTCTTATCCAAGAAAGTCAATGGGACGCTTATTGTTACGAGAGGAAGCACTGCCAACATCGATCCTATTGCTGAAGCGATTACCTCTGGCCACAGTCAAGTCAAATCCTTCAACCTCCTCAACCAAACCCATACCTACAACTTCGACAGCGACGGCCGTCTCCTCGGCTGGGGCCTCCGCAACGATGTTGGTGTCGACGAGGAGCCTCTAGCCGGCGGCATCTACACCGTCGAGAATTCCGTCGACCAGATGAACCGCAGCGGCGTCGACATCCACGAGAACAACCCAGGCGAGGAGCTCAACTTCCTGGGCTACCTCAACGGTACCACCTACGCACAACAAGGCGCCAACTTTGGCTACCCGACCTGCTTCACCGCCTGGAACGTCTCCGCAATCCCCAACAACACCGGTCTCCAACTCGGCAGCCCCTTCGCCATCGGCGACCTCAACTCCACCAACAACGACGCGAGCTGCGCCTCCGGCACCGTCGCGCCCCGCCTCACCTTCCAGGCACACATGGCGCCCCTCGACATCCTCTTCAACCCAGCCGGCACCACCGCCTGGGTCACCTTCCACGGCAGCTGGGACCGGACGCAGCCGTCGGGCTACAAGCTAGGCGCTGTCTCCTTTGCTACGGGCTCGCCAACGGAGCCCAGCAATAGCTCCACTGCGCTCGTGGACGTCATGACGAATGCAGACAACTCGAACTGCCCGGATCAGTGCTTCCGCCCCGTCGGGCTCGCGTGGGATAGTAAGGGGAGGCTGTTCATGAGCTCGGATTCGACGGGCGAGGTTTGGGTCGTGACGGAGAGTAGTGGGAATGGGACGGCGAGCGCGACTCCGACTGCTGGGCCGGGGGCGGGATCGGGAAGTGGGACGAGCGGGGGAGGTGGACTGGCGAGTAGTTCCCCTGTGAAGGGTGGAGCATGGACGGGGAGAGAGAGGTGTTCGATTGGAATGTGCGTGGTGGCTCTCGTGGCTGCATTGTTAATTTGATGGGTGAGAGGGTAGCGCGGCAACGAGACTTTACGGACGCCGGGTTGAAACAAGAGTTCAACTCGAAGGCCTCGTTGAGTTGATGATATACGTGGATGCCTTCGATTATCGGAAAGTCAAGATCATGAAATAAAAGACTTACATCGTCAATTACGGTCCTCCACTCATCTGAACGTTGCGGAGAGAGTCTAGGGGGTTTCCCCTATCTACACGTCTGATGACTGACCAGAATCTCTAGTTGCAAACACATTTTCTCAATTACTTCATAGTATCGAGCATTTCGAACTTTTGGTCGTCCAACCTCTTCAAATTCTTCAGGGGTTCACCACGGGGACTTCTGGTTTGTACATGGTGCCTGGGTGACGGGTTTTCACTTCTCAGCAGCCCTTCACTTTAGCCTTTCTGTTGACAACACACTTCCAGAACACACAACACACGCGTTTCGTGGAATTCGGCGTTAAGTGGGGTCGTGTAGGCAACCGAGCAGGTGAAGTCCTTGATTACTGTCTGGCTCGTTTATCCTCACTTACTTTTCTACCGCTTACTACCCACCATACTCTTGGACGAGGACTAGGACGTACCCAGATTCTAGCGTCGCTCTATCGACTGGCAAGATCACTAAGGGTACAGTTGCAATCATGTCCAGCCTCAAGAATCTACCTTTGGAGGTGAGTACGCCAATGCTTAGCTTTCCATTTCGACATTTGAACATCGAGGAAACCCCCAGAAGGTTTTGGGTGGTTTTGTTGACTGTTTCAATCTTGATTTAGATTCTCGGGGAAATCGGATTCTGGGTAGCTCTGCCTTATGGCGTCGCTCCGTTCGATCCTTTCGATCGCTTCGTACCCAGACCGCGCAGGCTGAACAGCAGCGATCCGAAAGATCAAGTCGTTGACTACAAGGGAGTGGACACCTATCTTGTAAACTGGTTCTTAACATGTAGCAAGTTTCGCGAAGCCTGTCAAAACCCCAACTTCTACCGAAAACTCTTCATGGCGACTTTTGAATCCAACAATGGCGACAGCAACGACTCCATGATGCAAAAGTACCAAAGCCGACGCCTACTATTACGCCAGGACTTTAGGTTCTCTGCAGGACAAACGCCAGCTGAGCAGCATTACTTGAAATTACTAGTTGTGCTCATTTCAGAAGCGTCTCCCCTTCCGCACGCAGCATCACGGAACATTAGTGCCATCTGGAGCTTGATCACGCGTACTAATATCCTGAATATACACCGGCAGCGAGGTTCATGGCCCCCCACAAACTTGACGATGGCAGCTACGGCTCGACACCGACACCGACTACTTAACCTTGTGCAACTAGTCCTGGCTCCTTATATTCTGGGCTCTGATTTCACCCCTCCCCCAGTGGACTATGCAGGCATACAGCGTGTAGTTTACAGTAGGGTTACGACGAATCCAATAACCCACGGTCTCACGGGTACTCCACTCCGGGTGAATGATGCCTGGCTTGTTGAGGTACTCAATTTCTTCAAGATCCATCTGAGTCGGAAAAATTTTTACACTCTCTACCCGAGCTTTGCAAAATTGGATCGAGAGAGGTTGGTACGCAGGTTCGACAGGCATCTTGGTAGTGAGACTAACGGTTTGGGGAAACGCTGGTTATTTACAACATGTATTCACAGAGCAGTCATTTAAACTGAGAGACCACTGGCTGACAGACCTAGCATCTATCTCCGTTAAGAATTTCCAGGCGGCAATTGACCAGGCACCCTTCGGCGGCCCTCTAAGCGATGAGATGTTGCCAGGGATAGGCGAAGATTTTGGGGTAAGAAGCTAGGTTTGGGTTCTCCCATTTTTCTAACAAGGCATTATCAGGAACTCGTCTTCACAATTTCCGAACATCCTCGAGTCTCTTGGAACGCCACGTTCGAGTTCTGCGTTCCCGCCCTACCATCAAGAGCATCCGACCCCGATGCTCTCCGCGCTCAATCGAAGCGTTTTGATATCGACGGCAACGATAATATCGAAGGCAACGAGGATAAGAATGTCTTCGAGGCAACTGGATGGCTGAATCCACTCCCACCTCAGATGGGGATTTCTGGGTGGCAACGTGTTGTAATGGTAAGATATGACACCGACGTCGAAACGAGTGAGCAGATCCCAGTATTTCAGTATGAGGGAGTTGTTCTCCCGGGCGGACAAATGATGCTGGGGCGGGCCAGTTTGGCAAGAGAAATTCTAAACCCTGATTATGTGAGTGCTTTTCTGGTTCTGAATAGTCGTTTCCAGATGTCTTTACGTTATTCAGAAACGCCCTCTGGAGGTACAGGGCTTAGTTTTATTTGATCTTTTGAGTGGTGTCGGCTGATGAAATTCGTAGCTTCCTCCCCCCGGAGTGTTTCTCGCATGGATCGCCAATGATGCTCAAGCTCTAGAGGAGGAAGCAATGGAGGAGAAGCTAATGGAGGAGGAAGCAATAGAAGAGGAAACGACGGTGGAGGAAGCAATGGAGGAGGAAGCAACGGAGGAAGCAACGGAGGATGAAGCAATGGAGGACGAAGCAACGGAGGACGAAGCAACGGAAGACGAAGCAATGGAGGAGGAAACGATGGAGGACGAAGCAACGGAGGACGAAGCAGTGGAGGAAACAATAGAATGATGACTACCAGGCGAGTGTGCGATATGAGTCTGGGAACGTGTTCACTTGATCGGCTTTCTTTCACCAGTTGGCGGGTCAAATACTAGTAGATTAACGGGTTTCCACCTGAAAGGTGACCTCTTTGTTTGCAAGAACATCGCCCTTAATATATCGAGACTAAGCGGCCCACAAATGATTGGCCAACAGCCTCGCATGCCACAAGAGGTGCAACCAGTAGAAATGCCGTTCTTCCACGCCGTGAGCCTAAACTCCACCGCTCTACTACAACTACATTGGGTAGGAGCTCCCAGCCCATTCATCCACACGAGTAGAAACCCCAAGCGCAACCACATACACTCCGCCTATGCCTTTCAACCGTCCAGCACCTTAAACGTCTCCCACCCACCCCCCAACCTCTCCTTCCACAAGCTCACCCGATTATCCCCCGTACTAACCGCCAATACGTTCCCGCTCAAACTCCAGCTCACCCGCCAACACACAGCCTCAAACTGCAACACCGTCGCGCTCCATGCATTCGCATCGCCGCTCCCCGGCTGCGTCGTCGTCCAAATCCGCACCGTGTGGTCCTGCGACGCCGACGCCAGATACGTGCGCGTGAGCGGCGTCGGCGACCACGCGACGTCGCGCACCCAGTCGGAGTGGCCGGGCAGCGCAACCGTCTCGCGCCAGCCCTCGGCAGCGTCCCAGTCCCAGATCTTGACGAGGTTGTCGGAGCCGCCGCTCGCGAGGCGTCGCTGCGGCGTCGAGGTTTGGTTGGGGGTGGTCGAGCTTGTGGTGGTGGGTTGGGCGGCGAAGAGGGCGCCGGGGCCGAGGGCGGGCGCCCAGGAGACGGAGTTCACGCCTAGGGGGTGCGCGGCGAAGGTCGTGTGGTTCCAGTTGGCGTCTTTGAATTCGAGGACGGAGATGGCGCCGTCTGAACTGCCGGCTGCGAGGAGGCAGCCGGTTTCGGGCGGGGACCAGCTGAGGAGGTTTACGGAGGCGGTGTGGAGGGCGAAGTCCATGATTTTTTGCCTGGAGGAGGATTAGTGTGTTGCGCTCAGAAGGCAAGGAGGTCTGGATATGGCGGCTGTTCTAGAGAAGCATTGGGCAAGAGACTGGGTAAGCCGTGTAGAGAAATAGCATTATTGTCCTGGATTTTGGAGATACCTACCATTGACCATTCTGCTCACGCCATATCAATATCTTGCCATCGTAGCTGCAGCTTGCAAGGATATTGCCATATTTTGGATGTGCCCATTCGACGCACCAAACTGCTCCTTCATGCCCACGTAAGGTATCTGAAAGACGATGTTGTTCCCCTTCAATTTCAAAAATTTTTATGGTTTGGTCTGAAGAGCAAGTTGCGAGGCGGCGACTGTAGTAATCGAGGACGGCATGATGCTACAGCGCATGGAAATTAGCTTAAGCTCAACTGGGTCGCATTTGTTTACTCATGGAGTTTTCCAGTGTAAGGAGTCGTACGATCATGTCCTCGTGACCGGAATTCGTTATAACTTGCGCCTAGACAGAATCAGTATTGGAAATTATATTCAACTTGCCCTTGACATACCATAACGTGGGTAACGGCGGGGAAAGTAATCTACGAATGTCTCAGCTTCAACATTCGCAAAAGGACCAAAGGTGGCCTGGAACAATTTCAGGAATCGACCCGAAGTTGATCCGCATCTGATAACTTTAGATTGCTGCGCGCATCATCATCGTCCTTGCCCGGGCCGAGGTTTAGAAAATACAGCAGCATCTACACTTCCACCTCGTACCGTTGATACTCAAATTCGCTTCATACAAATGTTTAATGCCACAATCAGCAACGCCATAGCCTATCCTACGCTAGCATACACTCGTTAAGAGTATGGGGGACCCGCTCTGCGGCCCCTCTAATCCTCTGCAGAACTTACAGAAGCAGACATCTGCAGACAGAACTTTGCAACAAGATCGTATTGCTTCGCGGCATAATGCCCAGGAGGTACGCTACCTTTTCTCAATTATCGACCAGGATTCTGACGGTATAAAGTCTTTTCGTTCTCCGCCAGGCCCTAGTGCCGGCATCTTAGATCCCGAATTCGAGGCCTTCCAAGCAGGTCACCCACTACCTCTGCAAGCACAGGTCCCTTTCCAACCGCCACCTCAAGCGAGTCCCGGACCGTCAATACTCCCAGACTGGGCTGCAGATTTCCAGCGCTTACATGTCTCCCCTCAATATCAACCGCAATCCCATACACCGGCGTCCCGGTTACATCTGCAGAGCGACCCGAAAGCTGCCCCTGTCTCCCCATGGCACGAAGAGTTCATACGACAGCAAACCTCTTCCCAACAGATAAACAGAAATTATGCGCCTCAGAATGTGTACTCCACGATTCCTCAATTTCGATCGCAAATGAGTAGTATGGCTGGGCCAAGTTCGTTAGGCAATCACTTGTCTACTGAAGCGCACGCGAAACACAAGCAAGACATCTACAATGATGCTGCATTTACACGAGCGTTTGATGCTCTTAGTGAAGATATCGACGGATACGAGGCTCGACAGGAGCCGAGCAATCATCTTGCCGCTCAAGCCGAGACCGAGCGACTTCAAGACGCAGAAGAGACGCGAAATGCGGCTGCGGAGCTGCATGGGCGGTTCGAAGCCCAACGAGTCATGGAAAAGGCAGGTGTGCCGTTTGCTGAAGATGGCTTACCTACATTTGATGCAAATGTGGGCCCAGCAGGACAGCAATTCGAGGAGCCGCAGCACGAGAGCGACCAGGAACGAACGCAGCAAGCACAAGATGATGCGGATGACTTAGCTGCCACAGCAGCGCAGCTTCTCGAATCGGTTGCGGATAACCAGAGTGCAAAGTTTGGGAATAGCAAGTTCCTTGAGCTGATGCGGAAGTTAAGGGATCGCGAAGTTCGAGTGGAAGGTGACAAGATGGTTGATGTGAACGAGGTCAGTAAACTTCCCCTCTCTACGGATTACGGGGAGAAGCAATTGGATCACCAGCGAGATAAGGTTCTCTCCCTTGACTTGGCGGGCCTCAATCACGGTCGTACAATTCTGTTCGATGACTTCGTGACATGCTTTGGGGTTCCTCCGGCGAGCGGCGAACCCTATCTCAATGGCGCCGTTGCTCCTGTGCCCTGAATATATATCAAAAATCACTAGAGCTTGCTCTGCTTTGCCCGATCCTTGCCCCACTATCACTCTTTCATGACCTATAGCAAGCACTCGATGCTCGTCCGGGCACCTGTCTACTGTAGAGGATGCCAGCCCGCACGCACTTCTTCCTTTCAATTTGCCTTCTTCATTCCGATGATTCTTGCAAATCTCCACGCTCGGCGGAGACATAATTTGTCACAATTCACCGCGCGTCTGCCATTTTCTCGCCGAACCATCCAGCTAATAGTACCCTTCTAGACTCAGGCCTCCACATCCCACCCTCCTGAACCTCTGGCATTTTTCGACAATGACGGTGCACGAGAGATCTTCGACGGAACCCTTCCTGACACCAACGCTCACGAGACGGACACCAATGCTGTCAATGACAGTTTCATCCCCGTTACCGAGCAAGACGCTGATCTTGGACGGGCGAGGAGGCTGGAAGATGCAGAGCTGAGATACAACTCGTACGACATGGATGATGGCACCATCTCAGCACCACAAGCATTCTTCAGCACAAATCCCATGCATATGGCTATGATTGACTAACTCGCTAGCCATCTTATCTGAATCTCACCGGTTCACCTTACTAGTGAGCTAATTCAGATGTAGGACTAGGTTAGGACTTAACCGGAAAACCTACATCCACATTTACCGAGCCGCCGAACAGGCGGCACAGCATGGAAACACTGATTTCTTCTTCGACCTGCCGGGCGAGTTCTCCCTGCACAATGGCAAGGCGCGAGTATGGAAATGCCTTATTCCCGCCGATCACCGACTACGGGGCGGGAGGCTTCTAGAATCCATGCAATGGTCACGAACGGCTGAGGTGGAGGAAATTGAGGAGGAAGTTGAGTGTGGTGAAAGTGCGCTGAGACCAGCAATGCGGGATGCCATCGACAATACTATTGTCAATGCTGAATGCAGCAGCTCGGCCTCGAAGAAGCCTACGGGCCGGCACAGTAATGTGGGATTTGATATCACCGCAACGAAATCCAAATTGTGACTTGAAAGACGTGGGCTTATGATCGAATAGAACGCCTATCGCTATGTAGACTTGGAGTATACAATGACACACTGGATGCTTCCAGTACAAATGCTCCGAATTTCTCGCTTTCGTTGACGTGCCCAATGCTATGCAAAACCAGCAAGGTCTCTAACCAATTTCTATTCGATATTTTGGCTAGCTCGTGCCAATCATTAACAGCTTCGCTGAGAGCCCCCCCGGATACGATAAGACTTTTCTTTTGGGCAAGGTCGAGCGCTGGTAAGCCCTGCCAGCGCCAATATATCTTATTTCGCCCCCGAGTGGCGAGGTGATGATGAGCAATTTACAGCTCGTCATTCCAGCCCAACGCATCGTACAGCGACTTATCCGCACCCAATTCTGCGCTTCCTGGTGTAGCACCGTTCGCTCCTGCTGCCGTACTCCTCCTTGCGGCCACTGGACTCGCAAACACGGTTTCGGATCGCACTGTCCTAGGTTTCCGAGGTGTCTGAAAGAGCTCTTCGACCGCATCTCCACTCGCAAGCGACGGCTTCTCCGCCGTAATAGAAGAGCTGGTAAAAAAGGACACACGCTTCGCCGGACCTCGTGATGGCGTCTCCGCGACTCCCTCATTCATCCTCCTTTCCATGAGCGCGCGCGCAGACTCTGGAATACGCTGGCCCGTATCCAGGATCGTAGGTTCCCCTGATCTCTTAACCGCCGTAGACGGCACAAAAGAGCTAGACGGCAAATCCATCTCTTCCCCATCTTCCCCATACCCAGCCATTTCCACCTGGGAGACCAACCCTCCACTCTTCGACACCCGCCGCGGCGTCACCATCACCACCTCCCTACTCCTCCTCCCCTTTTTCGGCGTCGCCGTAACCTGCACGCTCTGCAAACCCATCCGAGCACCACCAGCGCCACCACTCCTCGATCCAGCACCCTTCCCCTTCGCCGCAACCCTCCTCTCCGCCTCCTCCACCACCTCCCTCCCCACGACCTCGCGTCTCGGCTTCTTCAGCGCACTGATCGCCTCGTGCAGCTTCCGCTCGATGTCCGCCTTTCTCCGCAGCTTCGCCGCGTTCGCTGTGCTCATGGCGTCGAGGTCGACCTCGCGCTGCGAGAAGCGCTTCATGCTTGCTGACGCGAGGCTCGGGCGTGGAAGGCTGGTGTTCTGAGTAGGCAGGCGCGAAAGAGAGGTAGAGGGGCGGGCGGCGGAGATGGAGGGGGATCTGTGGACGGGAAGGGACGAGAGCGACGGGACTTCGCTGGATTCGCGCTTGATGGGTGGTGGGAGGAGAATAGAGTCCGTGGCTGAACGGACGAGAGGAGGTGCGAGTGCGGCGCGTTTGGTGGTGCGATTGATGGTTTCGCTGGTGACCCGATGGAGAGGTTTGCGGTCACCTTTTTGTGATTTAGGACGGCTGGTAGGTTCGCCAGGTTTGCCAGAGATTAGTTGAGGTCTTGAAGTTCGTTTGTTGGGCGAGGGTGCGCTTGGGCCCCCTAGTTTTCTGTTGATTGAGCTGGCTAGTTTTGGAAGACGAGACATGTAGCTGTGATGTTCAGTCATTGTACAAATGTGCTAGACATAGCGCACAACTCACAAGGGTATGATGACCTCAATACAGAAGGCCTTCAAAGCATCGTTGGAAGCTTTTTCCAATGGGTATTGAGATAAACCGCTGTCTTCTTTCTTTTGTTTGATGAAGGCATCATGATGCTCATCTTGCTGCAGTGATTGCCATATACAAAGTCGATCCACGAGTAGATCCATAAACACGTTGAGTTCCTTAGTCATTTTCTCGTTCCGTTTCTTTACATTTTGCGAATCGTGAGACTGCGATAGCTGAGCTTCCGTATGCACTTTATCATTTTTAGAGTTTATGGAGTCTGCTGACACTTCGAGCGCCATGACTTCCATTGCTAGGATCAACTGCATGTGAGTCTCACGGGTACGCAATCCGGCAGTCCGCCTTTTAATCACGCTATCTCGCCTTTCGGGAGAAATGATACCAACCTCAAAAAGTTCGGGGGAATGCCACCACTTTTTGGCGTAGTCTTCCTCTCCGGGAAAGAGACCGTGAGAGCTGGGTTTCAGCTTCTTCGGTTTCCTCTTTTTCATAGCCGTGTGACCTTCGATTTCGGAAGCAGCGTCTTCCAAAGCTACCTTATTGATGAGTTCTGGAATTTTGTCACGATATTTCCTATCCATCGACTTAGTCAAAAGACATTGCCGCAAGAAGTTTGCAAGATCGCATAGTTGCGCGTCTCCATTTTCATTCGTAAATGCCGCTCTTGCTCGTGATAGGGGCCCTTTGGCGAAATAGGCTAACGATGTTTTTGAGACATAGAGGGTATCCAGATATTGTTTAATGATATTCGAGTAGAACTCATTGGGTTCGAAGGGCTGTAATATTGTCTCCTGAACATCATGCGGAGCTTGACTAGCCATCTCTTCGTCTGCCCTACGGTTCTGAATTTTTGAAGGTGGTGGCTGAGGCACTTTTTGGCTGAGCTCAGTTCTGGCATGCAAGGATTGGGGTTCATAATTCACACTCCGCCTTGGGTTGGATGAGGAATTGTCCTTCACATCATTCGAAGTAACGCCTTGAATGGCTGCAGACTTCCACCACTCGGCCAGATTTGCGATCGTAGCTTGCTTTTTCAGAGCAGACATTCGCGGCTTTAGGACAGTCTCCTCCTTATGACATCCGACATCATCCTCCTTCACCCAACTCCCCAACTTGCAGAGTGAGAAGATGCCCCTTTGGACCTCCTCCACTGCGAAGAGTGAGCCATCTCTTTCCAGTCTTGCAATAAGCACGTGGGTTTCGGCGCTATTGTTCTCCTTATCGGCATGTCTTTCAAACGCACGAATGCGTGCCGAGAACAGACGATTGGAAGAGTTGAAGGAATTGCTACCAGTATCGAGGTATGACAGAGGGAGCTGTACTCGTGATATTAACGACACTGGTGTAAAAATGTGTGGCCTATCGTATGAAGAAGAGGAACATGGCTTGTTGGTCGAAGAATTAGTTCCCTATTACACTTGAAAGAACTGGAAAGCTTACGCGGATTGCGAACTTTCCTCCAAGGATCTCGCAAGGATCATCTAAACTCCTCTTGCGTTTCTTCGACGGTTGATTAGGGTTAATGTTAGCTACTGGTGTCGCGTCACAATTGGGATCATGCAGCAAGGCCTTGGCAGCGTGTAGACAATAATCATTCATAATAATCATATAAAGATGCCAGCCGGAGACTCAAAAGACTCATAGCGTGTAGATGGGTGAGAACAAATGTCGTGAAAATGGTAATGGATCGGAGGTCAAGATTCGAAGCGCGACGCGTGAAAGAGGATCGGATCTCCGATCGCGACACGCCGACGTCACTGACACCAGACGAGGATTTGCCCCACTATCAAATCCTAGACAGCCCCGCTTCCGCATCATTCAATTCATTACCATCTCCATCCTCTCATCTCATGTTGCCTTTACCATGTCGACAGTCTCCTTGACCTATTCCGATGCTCCTAAATTTACCTTCCGAGCTTCGCGCTCTGATATATGACTATCTGCTGCCGCCAAATGCCCTTGCGCACCCAGTCCGATCGCTAGCGTTGACTTCCGTCTCCCATCGTCCTCCTTCCATCTCCTTCTTGCTTGTCTGTAGCACCTTGACCGAAGAGCTCCTCTCTCATTACTATCGAAAAGCCACCTTCAAGCTTGTCTTGTCTCATACCTTCAACTTTTACCGAGTGGACCCTGTTCTGGACAACTTGAGTAGACACCCAGTACTACAAAGAATTGAGATTATCGAGTTGGTTTTCTTTTGCGATGGCATTTTGGTTCGTGACTATCCTAGTTTTGGGCCTGAGAAGGCGTGCCAGGAAGTAAGACGAAGGGCAAAGCGAGCAGTGGAGGTACTTGAAGGAGCTACGGCATTGAAGAAAGTGAAAGTTAGCTGGGTGGATCCTGGTGGCCATTGGGGGACGAGGTCGGATATCGTACGACCCGTGCGGGCGTTATCGAAGAGGGGGATTTTGGTCGAATTGGGTGAGGTATTGGGTGTGGAAGACGTGAAAAGGGATAATTTGATGCGTGCTCTAAGGACCGAAGTAGCTTGCGAAATCACCAGCTATCCAGAGCCTAAGGATATTGCGCACCTCGCGCACACGTCCAATGGAAGCGACTATGAAATCGACAACTTCATCAATATACCATGGATCCTTATGCAGACAGAGCAGTCGAAGCTTTCTCCGTCCGAACCCAGTTCTTCGAATGCTGGTCTCGTACCTGCTGTCTTTATTGAGCAACTCCAGCGTCCTCCATCGCCTTCTTCACGCTACTAAGTCGACCCACCTCAGCCCATACCCACTATGAATATTTCTAACGTCACTAGCCACCCTAGTGATTGTTCCGGATTTAAACCGAATTCAACAAATATATGGGTATCCAACCGGAGCCCTCAGCAGGTCAAACTTGTGCTTCGCTTGGTTCAGCAATGACCTATCACTGCAATTCCAGTCTATTTTGGGATCTTTCTGAGGGCTGGAACCTCTTATCCCGGACAACATGTGTTCTAGGACTGACTTGGTCTGACTTTGAACTTTCTAGATTGGCGGACTGTTGACATCAGGTGTGGTCCCTTTTCAGAGGCACTTTTTTTTAAAAGACATGGACCTTCGATGCATTGTTCTCGACTCTTGTCATCGCATATCTGGTCCGATCATGTCTCATTCTGCTTCACCTGTTCGGATACCTTCGGCCTGAGCTATTGCGGCCTATATCATAGTACACTGTCTTTCCGTGTCCGACGTCTATGACATGCACAAGCACCATCTTATACAAAAGCTCTCAACCGCTACCTGGCGAGAGAAAGCTCTTGAAGTTCGAGCAGAGTTCTGCAGATTTGATTTGCCAAGGTACCTGGGTCACTCTTTCTTCAAGACCTGAACTTCTCCTTTAAAGGACGCTGTAGACACCGGGCGCAAGAGGATGGTGTACTTAGCCGGTGCTGAGCGGTAATCCTGAACGGTCCATGAACCATCTCTCCCGTCCAACACAGAGACCTGCATATCGAAGGTCCAGTGTGTAAACTGAGTAAGAGTCCTGGATAAGGAAATCAAGGGTGGAGGTCAGTCAGGGGCAATGGAACATCCAATACCCGGTAACGATGCATGACTCCATATGATAGATGCAGGTCACCGAGTGGGAGACTCGCATCAAACTTTCGAACTTTGATGTATCATAGAATTTTTCATACGTAGATATTCCTTTGTAAATAAACAACGCCAAATGCTGTGAGCCAATCGCTTCGACCGATTAAATGGAGGCAATATTTTATTCGATATCGTCAGCGTCTTAATGTCCCAATGCCTGCAGAGACGCAACCATGCGCCAACGCCCAATTCTCAGTTACGACCCCGTCTGAAATGGCACCTTCTGGTTCTCCGGCCGACACACCATTTCGTTCGCATACGACCGATACCGATCCAGGAAGTCCGTCTTCAGCAGATGCTCCTGCTGCGGCCCAAAGCTAAAATGCGCAACCAACGCATGACTATCCACCAGTAGCGGCCTCCCCAACCTCTCCGGATTCTTCACCGCAATGTCCAGCTCGTCCCTCGCCGAGATCTCCGACGCCCGCACCGTGCTACCCCACAGCGCGAGGAAATTTATTGAATACCGATAGTTCTGCATATTCCAGACCCCGATTTCATCGCCAAAGTAATACCGGTTCAACGTATCGGCTTCGATGTTGGAGAGGAGCGAGGCATGCTGCTGCGCCGCGAGGCTCCAGCTCGTCACGCCGATGCCTTGCCATTCATATGCTGCGGCGTGGATTGGCGTCTTGTGCAGATTCTTGGAATTGCGATCGAGCGGAAGCCAGCGGTGATGGTCTCGGGATGGGCCTTTTTTCATGTCGAAGTGATCTGGTATCGGCACTTGAGGATACTCGGGGAGTTTGGAAGGCCGCCAAGAAGTGAGTTCGGGGGTGAGCGGAAGATCGGGCTCGTGGGGTTCTGGGAGGTACGGAACGATAGCATTAGTGTGATAATGTAGCCAGTGGCCTTCAGGGCTATTGATGACGTTTGCAGAAACAGCATAGGACTCCGGATGGTCGATGAGGGTGTGGACCATGCGTGGGATAGCGTTGTCGTGGATGTACGTCTGTTCAATGAGTGTCAGTGAAGTGATAATCTAGAATTCTGAGGGCTACGTACAATATCGTCATCCATTTTGATGTATAATGTGTTAGGATCGGAGGCGTGCTGCTTCCAGACTGTGCCGTAGTGGCCTTCCGTCTCGACATATTTGTACCCTGCGGTTCTATTGATGAGGCTTTGGACCCAGTCGATGTCCTCTCGCTTCGAACTGTGGCTAAGAAAATGTACTTCGTTCAGGTAACCGCCGTTGAGCGCGAGGTTACGCTGCAGATAGCAATCGAGTATGTCCACGTATTGTCGACGACCGACTAGGTACACTCGATCAGCTTAAAATGAAATGTAAGATGGCTGAGGTATGCTTACAGAAGACAACTCCAATGACAGTGACATCAGATGGCTTCACTCCGATCTTCTCTGTGGTATTCTGCTCATGTATCGGTTCTGAATACGACTCGTCTTCTTGCTGTTTGGCGGATAGCATACGAAGAGCTCGTTGCGATAGGGCCAACGTATCCCAGGTGTAGAATAAAATAGAGATTCCAAGAATCAGCGGGAGTGCCCAGAGGAGAGTGTTTCGTTGGAATATTCTCGAGTGTATCCATCTTCGAGGTCTGGTATTGATAGATGGCCGTGCTTTCTCGACATCATCCATGGGCGATATCTCTGTCTCATTATGGACCAACTCTTCATCGAAACTGTTCATCAGACTGCTGTTCTCCTCCATCATTAAGGAAGAAAGAATTCAAGTAAGTGAATTGAAAGGCGCGGCATAAGAATCTTCGGATAGGAGCGAAGCTGGTGGTCTTCTAGACCAGCAAGCAGGCACAGCGCTCACACACCAAAATGGTCTCGTGAGAAAATGAAATGTGAGAACGTGATCGAATGAAGTAAATGGAGTGAGACAACATACGAAGGGAGCAGAAAGTGAGATAGAAGGTTGGTGTAGAACGTGACGTTGACCCTAGTGGATACTTTGGAAAGGATAGATTGTCTTTTGATTAGAATTACCAACGGTTTATCTTATTCAGTACGAACCATGTAAATCTATTGAGTATGAACCGGCGTACCTTAGCACTTAGGGCAATAGGGCCGGTCCACATATGTTTGGAGACCCATAAGGCCACCGAGACAGAGACCGCATAGAGACCGGTTGTACCACGCAATAACAGAATCTAATGTTCGAGTCGCGTCCCTCCAAATAGTCAAACCGTGCTTGAGGTGCTGTATATCATAATTCGTAAGGGAATAGTATGCGACAATAGGAGCAGTCAACTAGAGAACTGAATGTCGACATTGTGCTGGTCCCATTGATCTCTTCTGATGTGTGTCTATCATTCATCATGGTGAAGATATTGCGGGTTATACGAAGTCGATCGACTCAACCTCAGCGGAAGTAGAGTTTTACAACACGAAAGACTTTCAAGACCAAGTTGCTTTGTTACGAGATGATGTGGAGGTGTTTTGGCGTTAGTCAGGGTCGAGGAAACTCGAGCCCCAACGCCACACCATTCCATTTCAGATTTAGAACAAACATCACCAACCGACACTGCGTGTTGGGCGACTTTTCCAGTAGAGCCAAGACGTTTCTAAAGTAAGTCTCTTTCATTCTGCTAGTCGCCTCTGCCGATTTCTATCTGATCTAGTACCCGCATTCACATTTGGTGACGTGAGCAACCGGATTCCCTCGAGACACCAGTTGTTCCTGGCCAACAACAATCCAGAGAGAATTGCGAATCCGTCCGGAAATCACTCGGATCTCAAAGAAACAGGGCCTCTGCTTGCCTAAATCTTGACTATTAAACAAGCTCTGTGGAGTTAATAAGCAGCAATGGAGAGGGTGTTCTCATGAATTAACAGATAACCTGTCCTCAATCAAGCACGCAGTAAATTTCGCTTCATTTGTACATTAAACCCCCATTCTCTCTGCGTCTCATCAATAACAAATAGCTCTTCAGGCGGTATCGCCAAGGAAATAACGCTGCGAGCTCCCATTTTGCCGACGAAAATGAACGTCACCGTCGCTGCTGGGGCTATGCGCTCATGGAGACATTAGAAGCGTCGACGTCAAGTTGTGTTGGGTTCCGGTATCGAGACTTTTGCAACCAACAGTTGCATCATTTTACCCTGCTATCGAACAACACTAAACGCATATTACCTCGAGAAGACGAGGACAGATGGTAACTGTGCCAGCGGTAATATTCATTACTCTGGTTCTCCCCCCATCAAATTGAGTCAAAAACATACTCGGTCTCGACAAGTCTGCCTTTTGTATTCTAGATGGAGCACGCACGAGCTTTCTGCCACTTCTTCAGCATCGCAAGTAGTGTCGCATGAGCAAGTGCTACCTGCGCGCCGAGGTCTCTGCTCAACAGAGTCGCTACCGTACAAGGTCGTTCTGGCTTTTCTTTCTTTCTCACGCAGATTGCTTCCCTCGGTTGACCTCCTCCGTAATCTGAACTCATATGCTATGCATAATTTGGCTAAGGATGAAGGAAAACCAAAACAGAACAAAACGCCGAACTGCCCAAGAAGCCTTCGCGATATTAAGACTGACCAAGCGAGAAAGTTTCAACGGGACTCGAAAAGACATCACAGTGGTCACCGATTATGGCACACGCAGGCTTGTTTCCTGGGTAGAATGCATCTTGTTTGACTGCATCGGAGATGCGCCGAGAGAACCTAATCTGTCTTAATCCGGCGAGTGAGTAGATCCCCTGATTGCGGTATCTCTAGGCTCAGGTAGACTTCTGATCCTTCCACCCCACCTCATCATGGATAGAAACGGATAGCGATACCGACGCTTACCATCTGCGTGCAATATTCGACGATTTCACGATCTCGAGGCTGAGTAGCATAGTAAGTGTCAGAACATGTTTCGACATCTCTCGGTCAGTAGCCGCGCCAGGACATGGGATTCTTCAGGAGCTTATATCACTCTCTCCCTTGCCTGCTCAGTCAGGAGCAATGCGTTTTCAGGGCACGAACGCGTTCGCCAGTCTCGAGTGCGACAATCACACCCTGATCTGTGATCCTCGAATCCAACCGGAACGTCCCGCGAGCCGATTGCAGCTCTTACACCTGGGATTTGGGGGAAAGCCCACCAACCCGCTCTTGACTCATGCGGGTGCCTGAACCTAGTAAGTTCGTATTTACCTGAGAGAGCAAAGAATGCAGGCAGGCGACCAGGATGCACTCGTGAATGTAGATTGCACCTTCTGCAGGGGACTTTGCCCCACTTGCAGAAAACCTTCCAAGGTAGGGCCTGTCTAATTAACGCGGTAAGTTTGGAGGGCACAACGCCACAACCAACGCAGTGGGACGTCAGACTATGATTCATAGAGCCTACTCCGTGGACTCTCCGACGTTACAACATACCGATCGCTACACCTTACTTGAGTTGCGAGTCAATGGGAAACTACCGCAAGTGAAGTGTCGCTCGTATCTCGGACATTGGTCAAGGTCTGATGGACCTACCTTACCAACCCCTATCGTATCCCCGCCAGTCAGTGTAGAGGCATGGAGCGTTGAGCACCTTGAGTCTAGTAAGTTTCCAGGATTCACATTCATTTCCAGCTTTGGACCAGATGGCTCTGCATTGTTCTGACTCTAAAGTGGGACTGAAATTCTGCATGGCCGACAGTTTCGGCACTCGGCTCACGGCAAGTCCGAAGTTTGCCAGTGGAGTGGTTTGATGATGACGATCTCTGTGACCTGCCGAAATCTTCACGTATCAACATTTCTTGACCATAGTACAGCGGGGATGACAGGTCATTTGTGCAGCGACAAGATGCAATATAGCGCTACTTGAGAATGTTTCTTGCATGTAGTGCACGTTCAAGATAATCCAACCCTGCAAACCCATTTCATGCTTCACCTATCCCCGAAGCGTAAACGGCTGTTTTGAGATACTATTTCTATCTTCCACATGTCCGAGTTCTCTGTATTTTATGAAAACTACACCACTCTCCATCACAATCATTGCCGATTTTTTCACAGTCATTTCCCCACTGATTAACAAGCATTATTCATCCCTACCTAGACGAAGCTATTCACCATACCACTGGACCAAATTGCAATGTCCAACCTTCGGATTCTGATATGCGGTGCCTCCGTTGCTGGTCCAACTCTGGCCTACTTCCTTGCTGGTTCTGGCGCCAAAGTCACCATTGTTGAGCGCGCACCGTCACTTCGGAAAGAAGGCCAGAATATTGATATTCGAGGTGTTGGCATCAAAGTCATTCGTCGTATGGGTGTCGAGGACGACATCCGCAAAGCCACTACGGGCGAAGTTGGCTTGAGATTTGTAGATGAGAGGAACAAGATTCGAGCCGAAATGCCCGCGGAACCCGGAAACTCCAATAGCGCAACTTCCGAGATTGAGATTTTGAGAGGGCAGTTAGCACAGATCCTCGTCGACAAATCCAAAGAAAAGGGGGTTGAATATATCTTTGGCGACTACGTCAGTACTCTTGATCAAGAAGAGCACCATGTTCGCGTCAGCTTTGCGAAATCTACGGAATCGAAGGAGTATGACCTTGTTATTGCTGCAGATGGACAAAACTCAAAGACACGGGCACTAGCATTCGGAGAGAAGGCTAATGGCTGCATAAACTCATTAGGTCAATATATGATGTACTTCTCGATGGCTCGCGGAGATACTGATTCGGAATGGGCACGATGGTACAATGCACCTGGACGAAGATGCCTACTGATTCGACCGGATAATACGGGGACGACTAGAGCAGTCTTTGCAGTCATCAGCTCAGATCCAGCGCTAGAGCAGACACTTGAGGGTCCGATCGGAAATCAGAAACCGATCTGGCAGGAACTTTTCGAGGACGCAGGCTGGGAGTCAGAGAGAGCTCTCAAAGGGCTTGACGAGGCCCAAGACTGCTATATGCAGCGAGTTGCCCAAGTGAAAATACCATCGTGGTCCTGCGGCCGAGTTGTCCTGGCCGGGGATGCTGGATACTGCCCGTCTCCGGTCAGTGGGATGGGCACTACCTGTGCACTCGTCGGTTCGTATATTCTGGCCGGAGAAATTATAGAACATGGAAAGGACTTCAATGCTGCGTTTCAAGGATACGAGGAAAAATTCCGACCGTTTGTCGACAAAGCACAGAAGCTTGTTCCGGGAGGCCCAAAGCTGTTGAATCCAGAGACGAAATTCGGAATCACGATATTGAATACCACTTTGGGTTTTATGACAGCTACGGGATTGACCAAGGTAGTCGGAAAACTTGCGGGTGGAGCGGCTGACGCGTTTGAGCTCCCTGACTATCAGAACGGACATTCGTAATGGACAGTACGCTGGTTCGGTGAATGACCTGATATCAGGGGACGTATTTCCGATAAGAGTAGTGACATGTCATTTATGGAGACGACGATGAGAGTATCAATGTTGATCTCAAAGCTAAAGAAAACAATGTGTGCTACCATCGTGATTTGTGTCAAAGGATTACAGGTTCATGTGATCTCTACTACGTCAGGTATCTCATGTGACACGTGAAGACGACATAACTCTGAGTAAGTACAATTGTGTTGCAGTAACGCAAACCATACTGGGCCATTCATCAGTAATACCTTCGAGTGCTACCCAGTTCCAGTTTCTATATTACTATCATCTTAAGCGTGCTTGGACACTAGCGACCCACCTGATCCTATGCCTTCCCCAACGACTAGGAATTGGAAGCTCAAAGAAACACTCACGCCGTGGAGAAAATGTTGAAGGAAGCAACAAATATTGCTGTAGTATTTCGTTACCTACCTAATCTATTCTACTTGCCTCTCATCGTGCTATTTTTGCTCCGCCAAGTTCATTTCATGGTTCTCTAACTGCCATAAAATTTGTCTGAATCATTTTACATTCGCAAAACTCATGCACGAGAGATATATTTGCTTTCCCGTCAACATTACCCTCTTGTTGCAATGCCCAGTATTCTCAAGCAAATTCACGTCGAGGCCAGACCGAATTTCGACACCAACTTCGTTGCCGCAACAAAATTGTTTATTAGCGTTTTTGTCCAAGGCCAGAAACGTTCTGAAAGGAAGGGTACAGTTAAAATGTGTAACCCGACGTAATTAGGATACAGAGCTATCCTTGAGCACGGCAGACAAGTCGATACTCTACCAGACGCAAAGTACAGGCGAAGCGCAAGAATTCGATGGCGGAGATCATATCGGAAAAGGCGGTCTGCATCATACCTGACGCAACGTGCAGATTCTCCTATCTTCCAGAAACGAGAGGAGGACTAGGAGATCGGGATGGCGAAATATCGTTTCGTGGGTGCTGAAGTTGGAAGAGATTGAAGACTAAAATACTCTACACCCACTCGGTCCCATCCGGCCCGACATCTAAACAAATCCATCCCGAAGGTGAGACTCTACGGTAAACATTCCCCACCCTTCAAACTCCTCCGCATGTCCCATCTGCGGAGCAATGCTGCTAGAGTCCACGGACTGGCTTTAGCATCCCTTGCAGCCCTTCCTTCGCCCCCCCAGCTTTTCGAGCCTGCCAAGTGGGGTCCTGCAAGTTGACCTCCACACGCATCAAAATGGCAGATCTTTGCCATTCCCTTCAAGAGACACCGGCTTTGAGCCGCCAGCAACCTGCTCGAGGCTAGTTTCGAGGACTACCATGGCGCCTGGTATAAGACTGGGCAATGGCCTGCAATGGCCTTGTCTTGGGCTGGGATTTATCCCTGGCCATTGCAATGTTGAAGTCGAGTATCCAAGCGCTTGTCGCTTTGCTGGCTGTTACGTCTCATTCCATCTCTGTATCAGATGCTGAACTAAGCTTCAACACACTGCAGCAGTGGTATAACCAAAGCATTGGCCTCTGGATCCCATCGACAGGTATGAACATGCCGACTGTATCCTCTACTCTTTACTGACCAGCTCCAGGGTGGTGGAATAGCGCGAACTGTCTGACCGTTGTTGCCGATCTCGCGGCCATCGACTCCAATGTAAAGACCAAAGCCGAATCCATCTTCCCTCGGACCTTCGAGAAGGCTCAAGCATATAATCTACAACAGCAGAAGGGTGTGGGAACCAATTGGCTTCCATGGTCATATTACGGCAATTTCTGGCCTTGGTTTCCCCTACACCATCCCAAACCCCCCTTCCATCACCCCAATGGCTTTCTCAATAGCTACTACGATGACGAAGGGTGGTGGGCCCTCGCCTGGATCGCTGTCTACGATGTAACTGGCGACACTCGATACCTCCACACCGCCGAGTCCATCTTCCAAGACATGGCCGCCAGCTACGACACCACCCCGTGCGGCGGCATCTGGTGGGACAAAAACCACACCTACGTGAACGCCATCGCGAACGAGCTCTTCCTCTCCGTCGGCGCCCACCTCGCCAACCGCGCCCCCAGCAAATCATCCTACTACCTGCGCTGGGCGCAGAGAGAATGGGCCTGGTTCCAATCCAGCGGCATGATCAACGCCCAAAACACCATCAACGACGGCCTCAACCTCACCACCTGCCGCAACAACAACGGCACCGTCTGGTCCTACAACCAAGGCGTCGTCCTCGGCGCCCTCGCCGAGCTCAACAGCGCCGACAGCGAAGAGAACAGCGTGGCGTACCTCAGCACCGCGAAACGCATTGCTGATGCTGCTATCGCTAATCTGACCGACGCTAACGGTGTTCTGCATGACCCGTGCGAGCCGGACTGCGGTGCGGACGGCAGCCAATTCAAGGGCGTGTTTGCGCGGAATTTGCAGCGACTGCAGCAAGCGAGTCCTGAGGTGAGATACAAGACCTTTCTGCAGGACAATGCGAATGCGATTTGGGCAGATGATCGGGGTGTGGGGAATGAGTTGAGTGTGGTGTGGTCTGGCCCATTTGTCTCCCCGGCGAATGCGAGTACGCAAAGTAGTGCGATGGATGCAATTGTGGGCGCCTTGACCGTATCGTAGGGTCCTTGGATAGTCCTTTTGAGTGGCTCTCCCGCTTGAATCCATTATCGTGGCGATCTTTGATCTAGATCTCATCTACGCTGAATATGTTGGAGGCGGATTTCAGCGCCTTGTTTGTGGAGAACTATGAGATGACTTGTACACTTCGAGCACAGTCTGTTTGCGATAGATATGTGAAGATGTGGCCAAAATCAATAGATCTGCATAAAGATTCAGGTCAGATGTTTATGTATTTATCGAACTTCTTGAATGACTCATCAATATATTTACATCTAATTATCGTTCTCTTGACTCTGTTGCAGACCGGACACCGACTTTCCAATTGATGGAAAGCTCTATGCAAATACATCGGGTCCTGGTCAGCATTCGTCTGTCTATTAATCGTCTGTCGAACAAGGAAATGAAAACTCCGCACGGGTATCATCAATAGTGGAGTTTGGTGTCGTTATTAATTCAAACAATCGTCGATGATTTTTGCCGATGCGATCCAGACTCCACGTAGAAGGGTGTTGCGGTAATGCCCTCTCCAAAATTATCGCAACCATAATACACAGCCCAACACTATCAAGTTCATGAGCCCAGCCTCATATCGATGGGTAGCGGAGTTTGTAGCTGTAGTCGCACTTGCTTGAGCGCCACTGCTGCCACTGTTTCCAGATGATGGCCCACTGGCTCCGGTTCCCGTAGAAGTGGCCTTGGTGTCCCCATTCTCGGATTCTGTAACAGTAATGGCAGAAAACGGAATCGTAGTTCCTTGGTTTTGCTTCGCACCTTCGCTCTCCATAGCAAGACCAGCAGTCCCGGCGCTCACAACCTCACCATCCACTGTTACTGCCGCACCACCTGCGGGGAGCGTTGCGATGATCGATCGTGACTCTTCAAGCAGCACCTCAGCCCTTCCGTTGGTAGTGGTCTCGATAGCCGCAATTCGTGCTCCATCTGTGCCAGTGAAGATCGCGCCCGATGCAGTCTCCGTGAGCATACCGGCCTGGGTGGGGAGCGCGATAGTTTCGCTAGCAGTGGAGCCTGCTATGGTCAGTTTGCCATTAGGTCCAACAGAAACCTGAGAGCCGTCGACGCTCGCGGCTGGTCCACCTGCGGAGAGGATTTGGCCGTTAGGGAGGATGACTTCATCTGGATTAGACGGGTCGGCGCGGAAGACCTGGCCAGCAAGGGTGGCGATCGGGGTGAGTGCAGCGATTGACACAGCTTCGTTTGGAAGCGGAACGGTAGAAGCCGAAGTACCAGTGCCTATCACAAGTCCAGCTGGGCCATATGAGATAGGGGTGCCCGCGATAGTCATTAAACCGCCCTCAGATAAGCGAGATCCGCCAATATCGATACCACTACCATTTGCTTCATAAGAGATAGCCTCTCCGCCAATAGTAGCCACGGCTCCTGATGGATCCGGATCTGCAGCCGACGTCCCGAGCGGAAAGGAGTATGCGCCCGCACCAGTGCCGACCACGATATTGTTTGCACCGATGGAGATGGAGGTGCCTCCAATAACCGCAGCTTCACCCGGCTTGTAGGTTATGCCACCGACCATAATACCTCCAGACGAGGGAGCGAGATTGACTGCTTGCCCACCGATTGTTGCGATGGGAGAGACTGCGCTCAGCGCTCCTTGGTTTGCATTGCCGACAACCTGTCCATTAGTGACCGCACCACCAGGCCCTGGCTTCGCACCGTCTTGAGAAGGACCTCCTTGCGCAGAAGAGCTTCCTGAACCTGTGTTTCCGGGCTCTGGGTTTCCCTCGTTGCTGCCTCCATAGCCATTTGCACCCGGTCCAGCACTTCCTTGCGCAGAGTGGCCGTTCCCAGGTGTCTCAAAACCGTCACCCGCTTGTGCGTTGCTTCCTTGACCACTGATAATAGATGCGATCGAGCCGCCTGCATCAGCAGCTTCATTCCCAGCCGGTCCTGGTGCCGGATCTTGCCTGTCATCTGCGCCCGGGCCAGCACTAGAACCTTGGCCGTCCTGTGGATTAGTACCCCCGTTCGAACCCAGAGCAGTCCCGGATCCTCGGCTAGCACCAGGATCTTGTCCCCCATCTTGACTCCCACCTTGACTGCCACCTTGTCCCCCATCTTGACTCCCACCTTGACTCCCACCTTGACTCCCACCCTGACTTCCGCCTTGATTCCCACCTTGACTTCCGCCTTGACTCCCACCAGTGCCTTGACCGCTTCCAAGGCTTTGGCCATTCCCGTAACCCGGATCATTACCTGAGCCTTGACCCTGCGCAAGAGACACTATAGCGCTGCCTATTCCCTGTGAAACCGGGTCTGAATGCTCTGCTTCAGGACCCGCAGAAGGATCACTATCCGGAGAAGCTGGAGCCGGTGGGGTTGACGGCAACTGAATACCGCCCGTAGCCGTACTTTCCCTATGTGCCGTCAACGGTATAATTTGTCCTGGCCCTGCGGTATTCTGTGGTAAGGTCGTCATGATGGGTGATGCTGGTGCGGCGGACTGTCTTGATGGCATGGCCGAGGAAGTGGGCACGGCTGCTGCAGCGGCTGGGACGAGGACGTGAGGAGGATCATATACACCGAAGAGGGGGAGGGCGCAAGTCGCCCACGCCGGATCAATGTCGCGGACTTCTTTGGGAACGGCCAGCTGGACTCGGTAGGCGTCGTCGAAGATGGTTCCGCATTCCGGCTGAGAGAACCCAGTGTTGCATCCCGGTGGACCGGTTTCACCCCACCCACCGCCCAGGTAATAGGCCATAGGATCCGGGGTTGCGATGTCTGCTCCGTTGACTGGGACGGCGGAGTAATTGTTTTGGCCGCCGTCGAAGTATTCAAGATACAGCGCACTGACATAGCTTAGGTAGTCTGGGCCACCACGGGCGATTTCGCTGACGACGCTGGCCATGTTTTTATCTGAAATGGTTTTGGTGAGTGTCGACAGTTCAGCCGGATTTATGGAGACAATCGGTGGATTCGTGTACTGTTTTCCAACAGGGATATATTGATTCTCATGGCCGGTGACTAGGATATTGGCCTGAAGGCTATCAAATGATAGATAGATGGAAGGTGAGGTCATAGTCACATTCTTGTAAACTGTAGTGACAGCTACTGGTCCTGCCGTAACGCTGGCATTGCCTCCGTCTGTTGCCGGAGGGGCCCAGTAGAACAGTTGGACATTGTATCCCGTAATGTCACATGGCAATGTTGAGGCGTTGAAAGTGCTGAGTGCGGCCATAGATTGTGGGTCGTAACAGTATGGAGAATTTGTCGGGATTGGATAAATGTTCGGAATAGGTGCCGTGGGCGCAATGCTAAGACTGGATCGATAGGATCGGTATAAGGAAGCGCAAACGCTTGAGTCAATGGTACAATCAGGTGCCGCAGGGTAAGTTACATTGCTTTTCAATTCCGGGTCCAGGTCAGTTCGGACAGACGTCGTGGAAAAGGAACTAGTGGCTGTGACTGTAAAGTTTCCATGGGCATGAACGAATCCATCCGAGGTGGTATAGACATCAGCGGTCCCGTAAGAGATATCACCTTCATAAGTGTCTGTGAAGTACGATGTCTGAGTCTCATAGTTGGCCGAGTTATTCTC
The DNA here is from genome assembly GCA_010094025.1 of Viridothelium virens. NCBI lineage: Eukaryota > Fungi > Ascomycota > Dothideomycetes > Trypetheliales > Trypetheliaceae > Viridothelium > Viridothelium virens. The sequence goes on along the minus strand of ML991826.1, from coordinate 122,819 downwards.
GATGGCCTGTCCAGTAAGATACCAAGCGACTGAACTGGCCTGACAGGCAAGATCGGTATCGCTTGCGTTAAGGCTCACTGTAGAGTTGATTGAGCTTGGAGGTTTTCGCACACTGGTCGGTTGTGTCTTTATCGGTGTAAATGTACTACTCGAAGTCTGATATGAGCTTGAATATGTCGAAGCAGTAGTAACGACACTACTTCCACCGCCAAGGCCAGAATTGATGTACCGGCCAAGACCGCTACTGATACTACTTTGGCTTGTGTCAGTCTTCAGTGTGGATGTTCTCTGTAGCAAGGAGGACCCCGAAATAGTAGTATTTTGAGCCGCGCTATAGGATAAATGGAGAAAGGAGCCAATGACAGTGAGCCCAATCCATGTTGGAGTCATCTCTCGACCGTCACGTTTGACTCTGGTTTGGCAGGAAGAGGAGTAGTGAAAATCAACATGCTAGACAGTCAAACATGGTAAGAAAGGCCGCAGGATAAGAGAAGAAGAGAAGGAAAGAGACTTGAGCGTTACATGTCCTGGATCCTAGAAGATGCTATTACCAGTCGGGTAGCTAGTGTTGCTAATTTAGTAGATGGAGATTCGCACTGGGGCGTGGGTAGATTGCCGGAGTCATCCAGCTCTCAGAACTTATGGGGGGCATTCTACGCCTCTGGTGCGGATTAGTAGACGGACTAGATGCTAGGCAACCAGCATGAGCACCTTCAGATGAAGCAGAATTGCAGATGGCGGTGGTCACTTTTGTGAGTCGTCGCTAATGGTGTGCGGCTGAGCAAATTCTACCAAATAAAGGGGTTCGAGATGGCCCATGCACTAAGGTGGACTACCCAATGATATGGTCTTGATGCGCGGCCAGCGTCGATCACCTCGGAACTAGATAAAGCTCTTTGAAACCAGTGCGTCCTGCGATTTCTCCGTCTTATGGACGCGTCCGCGTCTGCACACGTGAAGCAGGTAGGTAGCTGGACATATCACCTGGCCTTTGTAACAAAGCGGAGTACTCTTCTGGCTAAGATAACGTCGCAAAAGTGCTTTGCTGTCGTCTCCCTTCTCTTTCCATCCTTCAATCTGGAGCTCCTGCACAATATCAGTGTACGTCTGTTCCAAGCCTTCCCTAGTTATTGCGGGGATCCAAAAGATGGAACATTCAGGCGCCTCCACTCCAACTTGATAAGCAAGCTTAAGTACGATCTGTGTCTTGCCTATGCCGCCAAGGCCAGTTTTAGCAATTTTTTGGCCTTTGTGATTGTTTGCGACTTTCTTATGCAGCAGCTCGAGCTGCTCGTCGCGGCCAGCGAACCGCGGATTCCGGGGGAAAGGGATATTGCAGTAGACGCGCGATTCTGTTGACAAATCAGTTGATTTGCACCTATTGAGTTGCAGAAGGACCATACTCGGCTGATTTTGGATGATACGGAGAGTGTACTTCTACACAGGTGTAAGCATCGATTATACAAGCAAGTGAAGGGGTAATTACCTCTACAACGGCTTCAAACATGGTACTGGTGAAATCTATAGATTGTCAATAGGTATACTACACATTACGCAAAGTCCTTAATGTACACACTTTGTTTCTCTTTAATATTCGTAACACAGTCTTTTATTCGTGCATCTTGCTGCGCATGATCCAAATACTCGCCTGTGACTGCTTCAATTCTACCTCGCTCCTTGTACTCTGCCAACCTGACATCCTGTAAGCCCTGCTCGACGTTCAGCCGAAAGTATCGCTTCCCAGTGGAAAGGGGCGCCCACCGCGCCATTATTCTTCTTTCCGTGTTTTCCATCTCTGTTATTAGTTGCACAAGCGTTTTGGACAGGAAATTTAGCATATTGTCATCAATCGCCTTCTTGCCTGGGTTTCCCGTGCCAACAGAGATGAAACATTTAACAAGCGACCATAGCTCACGACTGTCAGGGCACCAGATATTAGCTGCCTCCTCTTCCACTTCCTCTGTCAGATTGTTCGCTCCTAACACTCCATCCTCAAACTTTCGCGCTCCAATGTATACAGGATCGAAGAAGCCTGTCGCGGCTGATGTTGCTAGCGCAGCTTCACAGATCGTTGCTGGAATATTGAGTTTACTAGACAAATAGTAGCTTCGAAGTCGTGTTATGCCTAAGGTTTCGTGTGCAGTCGTGCAGACAAAGCTAGCCTCTGTAAGCAAGAGACGAAACACTGCACGTCTTTACTTACACCCGACAGCCGCGTTGCCGTCCGTCATCGAACAGTGCTTCATTTGAGGCACCACTATGGGCGACTACTTTTCTCGATCGCCTTCCTCAGCTTACTTGAATCAAATCGCGCTTTCGTTTTCCCCAACCAACCGGTCGGTAGCCGACTCGATTTGGCCTCAAAAACCGACTTCATCAGCTCCTCATATGCATCAATGCAGGCATCCACTGTCATCTCCAGTCGGCCCAGCATAATAGCGATAAGTCTGACTTAATTAGCGGATTATCAAAGTACGTGTCCAAAATACCTAACCTACCCACCCGTGCTGGTGCCGCCAATAAGGTCAAACACCTCGCATGGTTTGACCGCTGGTAGTCCTTCTTTCTGGCGTTCGTGGTTCAATCGTTGCATGAGGCCTTTGAGGATGTAGAGAGTAGAAAGGCCGCGCACGCCACCTCCGTCAAGCGACAGCAGGCAGAGGCCCGTCTTGTCAACTGGGTTGGGCTCATCGCCCATCTTCAGTGCGAGTGTCTGGCTCATTGGGATGGTATGAGAGGGAATGATATGAAAGAGAATGATATGAGAGAAAATAGCAACAAGGGCAGAGAGCGCATCGCGGCGTCTATAAGAGTGGCTTTCTCAAGCTAGGGGCTCCAGCAAGTGCTTGCGCCTGGGCTTCTTCTACCAGTCATCTGCAAGCAAGCTCCAGGGCCGGCACACGCATGGAATGATAGTACTGCATGACGGTGTGACCCTAGGGTTTCGGCTTGAGTTGAGCTGTGTGTCTTCCATTTCAGCTGCAGACCGCGCTCTTGGAGCCAATACAGAAGTCATGCCCTAGGATTTTGAAGTTTCATAAGTTTGACTCATTCATCGCTGTGGTAGAAAGCGCTTAACGAATGTATCACTCCGCTTCAGCTGCGCTGTATGCTGCCGATTTCAGCTGTAGACCGCGCTCTCAGCCAACAAAGAAGTCATAGACTGGGATTATGGAGAACCACACAGCAGAAAGTGCCTGACGAATGTGTCACCTTGCAAACGCAAACGCTCCGATCGACCTGTATTCGGACCTGGTTTAAAGAATCACGGAATTGGTGACGCCATCCAGCGGGACACCGCGATTCCAAGTTTCGGAAATAGAGGGCGGTTTCATACCTCCGTAATTATAACAATGCGCAAAAATAGTCTCTGATTCACTTCGAGAAGTCCATCCCAAATCCTTTTGAAGTATACCCTTGCATTCCTACGGTAGACTGAGAATTTGGGTCTGACCACGGAAGGCGGAACAATCGATACCCGAAGATGTTGGCCAAAAATTATGTAAACAATGGCTCGTTCTTCGTCCAAACCCGGGATTCGACTTCATGATTGATCAGCTTTCTTCAAAGCTCATTCTATTGAGTAATATTGGACTGGTCCGTCTCCGATGGGGACGGACTAACTATTGGTACTGTATTCGTTGCTGCTTTTCGTGGTTTCGCCGCAATCGCCGGGGGCGTTAAATCCGGCATCTCCGAGTCACCAAAGACATTTGCATAAGTAGCTGCACCATCATTGCCAGTATTCGATTCAACGAGGCTCAAATCATCTATTATCATCTGCAAATCCAAACTCAATCAGCAACTCAATTTTCAATCCACCTCACTTAAATCTCACTCAACCACCCAATCCTCAACACCATCCCCAACCACATCTCAAAATGTCCAACCCCACACCCACCAACAAAGGCCGCCTCTTCATCACCGGCGCAACTGGCTACATCGGCCGCGTCGTCACCGAGCTGGCCCTCTCCTCCGGCTGGGCCACCGTGCACGGCCTCTCGCGCACTCCCACCGGCGACACCATCCTCTCCAACCTCGGCGCGACGCCCATCCGCGGCGAGCTCAGCAGCCTCGACGTACTGCAGCGCGAGAGCGCCGCAGCAGACGCCGTGCTGCACCTCGCCTTCATCCACGACTTCAGCGGCGCGACGCCCTACTCTGACATCCTCGCCACGGACGCCGCAGCCGTCGACGCGATGGCGACGGGGCTGCGGGGTACGGGGAAGCCGCTGGTGATTTCGTCCGGGTGTGCGCTCGTTGAGGCGGATCCCGCGGGGGCAGAAACCGACGAGACGGCGGCGATTATGGCGAATCCGCCGCTGGAGCGGATGAAGGCGGAGGCGTATGCGCTGCGGTTGAAGGAGGAGGGGGTGCGGGTGTCGGCGATTCGGTTGGCGCCGTTTGTGTACGGGCGGGGGGGCAGCGGGTTCTTGCCGATGTTGCTGCAGCAGGCGGCGTTGTTGGGGGAGTCGGTGTATGTGGAGGATGGGGCGACGCGGTCGACGGATGTGCATGTGGATGATGCGGCGCGGATGTATTTGCTGGCGGTGGAGAAGGCGAAGCCCGGGGATGTGTTTAACTGTACGAGCTCGACGAATGTGACGTCCAAGGAGCTCGCGGGCGCGATTGGTGAAGTGATCAAGGTTCCCGTGCGTTCGGTGAGCCGGGAGGAAGCTGTGAAGAAATTGGGACCTTTCCTGCCCATGATCTTGACTCATGAAAATCGCTCTGCCAGTCGCAAAGCTATGGGGCAGTTAGGCTGGCAGCCCAAGGAAGTGGATCGGCTGACCGATACAACGAGGGGATCGTATGTAGCCTTCGCTGAGAAGCTTCGGTCTGATGCTTCACAGAAGACGGCTGGTCTATGACCGTGGCTTGAGGGCATAAGACATAAGTCCTCTCCAGAGTAAACCAACAAGGGCTGGTTTTGGGACAGACAGTCATCATGTATTGAATATCAAAACACTATTATCGATATTTCGTTGGCGTCAAGATATAGTGACAGGCAAATTAAAGGTGACGTCCTTGTTCTAAGATCTCTATACCACTTTCTGCGCCGTTTGCAAACTGCTATCGCGTCGCGTCAGATTTGAGATAATCAAGAAAATTACTTGGCTTGCGTCTAAATCAGTAGGATTAGAGGATGTGGTCACTCATAGCTCTCCGGGGGCAAAAGAGGACAACTTGATACCGTGGAAGGTTCCATTTTAAAGAAACATTGGATTGCTCAGTGGATTGACCCTTGCGCTTGACAATGAGCTCGGAAAATGAGCTAAGGGTGTCGCTGCGCAGACACGGACTGAGAACATGGCTTTCCCTATTATCCATTGCCTGTCGAAGATCATAGTGAGGATCAGGATCTTCGCATTTCACTGCGGAAGCATGGCTGAAATAGGTGACCATGTAGGTTTCTTTGAGGAGAAAACCGCCCTTAAGCGCAGTCGACATCAAGCCGCGAACGCATAGCCCCCGAGCATATTGTACACCACCCAAGGGTTAGTCCACGGAGCAGTGTTGAGGATTTGTGATACCAATGCCGCATTCTGGATGCCGACGCTGGTAGAAAGATAGTTCAACTGATCAATTGTCCATCGCTTGATATTTGTCAAATGACTGGCGGACGTTCCGGCAACGTAGAGTGGAAAGAGTAAAGTGTAGCATCGACTACGATGTACCGCCACAGCAAGATCGTCCGACATGTCCACCGAATCAAAAAGTGTGAAGGGTGGCACAGAGGCGCATATCTCATACGCCATAGAGTCGATAATATTTGCGGCTGCGTCGGATTCGCAGACATAATGAAGTGCGTCCGTACTCGATAGTATGCTCAAACGTGCGTGCTTGCGGATGAGATCATTTAGACTGATCCGCGTGGCTCGCAGAACATTCCATGTTTGCGCGACGAGATGGTCCGAATAAACAATATAATGCTGTTCTAATACCCTTTCGGAAGGCTTCTCCAGATGCTTCGTTTCATAATACCATGAGTGAGGCATACTCTGCGCGACAGTGACGTATTCGGAGTCTATTTGCTTTGCCTGGTATATGACATCGGCATCGTCGAGAGCGTTCTTCTGGATAGTCGCTCTTAAGAAGGTGTATCTTAAGACTAGACATGTTATCCGCCATTTTGGATCATGCTTATTCACAAATGGCTCGAGATCGGAGCGAAGCTTATTTAGGCCGGTTGGAGGTTCTATGTCTGCGCAGGCACAACTAATGACGAGGTTCACGAACAATCTGATTGATAACCGCAGTCCAGTATAAGTAGTGAGCTTAGTTTTGCCTCGCAGCTCTGCCAATGCCAGTCCACCTTTAACATGGCTCATCCAAGCTCGAGAGCCGCGGGTACGTTCGTCAGTCATTTTTTCGAAGAGATCGAGAAAGAGCACCGCGAGTAGAGTTGGGTCAGTTGTTGCTGATTCCGGATATTTGATAGCCTGATTTACCAGTGGAAGGGCTTTAGAGTAGCGGACCCGCGCGATTTGCGCTGCTCTGGCATGGTTAAATCGGAAAGCAAAGAATGCCAAGCTAACAGCATCCAGGCTTGCACCTAAGTGACTGTTCACTGGTTCGTAAAGCGATTCCAGAACATCGTAAGTCCTGGAGAAGCCCGAGACATAATGGAAGAAGAATGCATTTCTTGCCTTGTCGTCGACTGATACCTTTAACGAGCGCGGAAGCTGCTCGATCCTATGACCAATCGCTTTCTGTCTAGCAGTATAGCTCTCGTCCTGAACTCGTAATTGAGTCGTATCTCGATAGCCAGAACAGACAAGACATGCTCGAAGGCATTGACCACAGGATGGCTCTGCGAGATCGCACTATCGAACTCGTTAATGGATTTGAGCTCGACAAGGCAAAGGGAGACGCACTTTGAGTTTTCGTTTTCTGCAGCATGAGCAAGACCTCGATGGCTTGCCTCGATAGACCATTACGACACGACTACCATAGGCTGTCACTGAAGGACCACGCCAGTGCACCTACATGTCGTATGATATTTGTGGAGAGTTCAGACCTGTAGAGTCGTATTGGATCCGCTGGTGGTCGTGGAAAGGGCAGGGGAAAATGATGGCCAATGATGGCCAATGATGTAGGTGTGCGGCTACCGCATGCATGCGAGGAGACCGATTTGGGCCACTTCCCTTCAACCTTCTGGGCTAACATCTCGAGAGTTGAAGTTCATGAAGGTGGCCGGTGGGCAAACGTCTCGGAAGTCGGGTCCAGCATGTTGCGGCTCTCACTAGTCAGACTACGCTAAGACCGGCCGGCGAGCCTCCCAGGTCACTATTCCTAAGAGAGTATGCAGAAAGTCGACCAATCAAGTTCAAGAGTACGTATGCCCCTGTATGGTCTCAATCTTCGATTGGCCGTTGCTACTCTTGTTTTTTGGACATGACGACGTCAACCACATCAACATGCGCCTCTCGCTCACTTTACTTGCTAGCTCTCTCTGGAGATTGCCTAACACCGTAGCTTCTGGTGGGCGATGTACGTCTCCGGTGTGGCCCTTGAACATTCCGAAATGCAGATGTCATTCTTGAGTGTTCCTTGGGCCAGCATAAAAGGGAACTGTTCTCTCAAAAACTTGGTCTCTGGTATACAGCCTTAGTTTCCTCTGATTCAATTCAGCCCTTTCGCTGTTTTCACACTCTGCTTTCTACCCAAAGCAAACTATTATCATACTTCATTCACCATGCCATTCCAATACAAAACTGTACTCTTGATTGGCGCCACTTCTGGCATTGGAGCAGCCATGGCCGACCGTCTTGTTCAAGAAGGGTCTACTGTCATTGCTGTAGGCCGTAGACAAGATCGATTGGATGCTTTCGTCAAGAAGCATGGCCAAGAGAAGGCGAGTAGCGCGGTTTTCGACATCGGCGACAGAACTTCCATCGATGGATTTGTGAACAAGTGAGCGTCTCAGCCGGCAAGCGCATGATAAGTGATACTCATCCTTGCTATAGCATTACCAAGAAACATCCGGACCTGGACTGCGTCTTTCTCAATGCCGGAACTCAAAATCGCTACGATCTCGGACAGCCGACCAAAGTCGATCTAGGCCAATTCCATGATGAAGTCAACGTCAATTTCAGCTCCATGGTCGATTTATCCATAAAATTTCTCCCGTTCCTCATGAGCAAAGATAGCCCAACCAGCATTGCCTTGTATGCTTAAATTCCCCTTCAAGTCTCCACGTCCCTTCTCTGCTTTTGCGATTTGAACGACCATTGATTGTGAATACAGTACCGACACGCACCTCGGTATCATACCCGCCGCTCCTATATCTGCATATTCAGCGTCTAAAGCCGCCCTCAACTCATTTATTCTGTGTCTGCGCGAGCAACTTGAGGCCCAGAATGCTCAGGTCAAAGTTATCGATATATGGGCACCGGTAGTCCAAAGTACATCTCTCTCAAGATACAACCTGCTTTGAAGTGCTAATGAGTTCTAGCCGAGTTGCATGACTACATGGGTGAGGAAAAGGGTCGGCAAATGGGGATGCCAGTAAATGATTTTGTCGACCAGGCCTACAAGGCCATGGTATCCGGTCAAGAGCAGATTCTTATAGGAGCCATCGGTCCACAGGAAGCTTTCTATGATCTTGTCGAAAAGAGGAGGAGCACCTTCCAATTTCTCGCAAAGGCGATGAGAGGAATGACGTAAAGAGATTAAGATGTGCTTCCTTGATAGGCTCTGACTGAAGAGAGAACGTCCGATTTTGGCACAGGCGACCCGAAAAAACAAGAACAGCAACTTTCTCCTCATATCCTTCTATCTCATTCCTTTTGGCTTTTGTGTGTTCAAAAATACTACTATAGACAAGTTCATGCCGTCTGTAGAGTAAAAGTAAATAACCCAATACTGAAACGTAGAGGTAGTTGAGATGAGGGTTGTCGACCGTTACCAAGTCTGGACACTTTCTCTAGAGAGGTAGCTTCCGACGATCTGGAAGGACTGCGTTTGGCGACGCTGCGCTACAACAGCTGGGTGCACTAATTGGCTGGAAAACGCTTATATCCTATGCCCTTGACGAAGGTCTGTTGCCAAGGTCCTTGTAACTTATGCTCGGCAAGTTCGGCATAGAACTTTCCATGCGCCTCTCCACTAATATCAAAATATGCAGCCGAACCATCCGCTTTACGTTCGTCGCTGTAATAGAATCTATATTTTATCAACTTCATCACAAACCGACTTAGAATAGGAAGTAAATACTTGAATCCTCGATCTTGGTAAGCTGAGGCAGCAGACTGGATCATGTGCGCCGTCGCTGACTTTCCGACACCTAAACTCATAAGTGGTGCTATAGTGGTGGTGTTCAATATATTTCCAGTATAGATGAATGTTTTGGATGCTGAGTCAGGCAATTGTTTGAAGCCCAGAATCGCTTGCTGTGCAGCAACGAAGGCAGTGACTGTATTGATGTTCAAGTCTCGAGTGAATTCGATCAGAGGGAGAGAGAGTGGATCATCCTTATCATTCTGGCTTGCTGCACCAGCTTCAAGAAGATATTAGTCGAATTTTTGTGGAACCCCAAGTGTCGAGGAATATGCTTACCATTATAAAGTACAACGCTTGGAATACCGAGTAGTGCCTTTACTTTCGAGAATACCATGACGATAGTATCCGGATCTGATAAATCGCTCGAGATGCTCAACTGCCCTGCGGTACTCTCTTCTTCTTTCAGGCTTCTGGATGCAAGGGCGACTTTGTAGCCTTTTGCAGCAAACGCTCGAGCCACATGCTGTCCAACATTGGGCCCTGAACCGAGAATGAGAATGACTGGGGATGTGGCAGGCATACTTCGGAATGGGGTAGAAAAAGGGGTGTGAAAGTGATATGGTAGAAGCTGTCTGTTTTAATATAGCCTGTGTGATAACATGAGGGTGAATGATGTTTCTGCGTACTATGACTAAGTATTTGCACGACTATTCGTCACAAGCATACTGGGGCGCCTCGTAGATATAAAGTTTTCTGCATTGGCTGTAAGTACATGTATATTAAACAGCAAATGGTTTCTCTGAGTTTCTAAAGCCCAGACTGGAAAAATGCCATCAGGTTAGCACTGTTGCACTACAATTGTCTATTCGACCGGTGAGACTGTTAGTGTTGATGATTCATCCTAGGTTCACTAATCCTGGTTGATGACCAAGCCCAGCGCTGCTTTAGCACAGTACAACTTCAACAGCACCATTATTAAAGAAAATATTGAACAAATTTATCACAGTGACACGCTATAAAATGCTAGCATGTAAGAGCTGGAACGATTTGGTATCCACTACGAACACCTTTTCCCCTGTATCGCAGTTCAGTGTATGCGCAAACAGAACGCCTTCCCTCCATCATAAGAACCATGGGCTCAAACATTCTGATCACTGGAGCGGCTGGCTATATGTATGATGTACGATCAGTTCGAGGATGTTTGTTGCTGATACATGACTATCATGTAGAGGAGGTTCCCTAGTTGCGGACTTTCTGGCTAGCAATAACTCCCTGATTGAGAAAGATAACATTATTGCTGCGGTTAGATCCAAAGAACAAGCCAAAGCTTTATCGACGTTGGGCATCAATGTGCTTCAATTAGATCTGACCGATGAGAAAGCCGTCGTTCAAAGTCTGTTACGATACAATAGTACGCAAGTTTCCACGGCCAGCTGATGGGACAGGCTGACTGTTTCAAAGTTAACATTGTCATTCACTGCGCGAGCTCTATAAACGCAGACCTTGCACTCAATCTGATCACCGCACTGGGCAAGCAACGAGAGGCTAGCAGGGAGCAAACATTTTTTATCCATGTCAGTCGACTTGTCCTCAACTCTGTATGTACTCACCGCAGGATAGACCTCGGGTTTAAGTGCATTCTACGAGAAGACTGGTTGGCCACAGCGAGAAACTAAAGATACGGGCCCAGTCTTTGACCTCGAGAAGCAGTTGGCAGACTCTTTCCCTATCCGAAAGGTAATGCCGACCTGTTACTGAGACTGTTAAAACTGCAGCCTCTGACTCGGATAGACTGACGTGGCTGTTATCGAACATGCAAAAGCGAAAGGAGTGACCAGCTTCATAGTCATACCGTCAACAGTCTGTGAGTGCGGCTTCTAAACGCGATGAGAAATGTGTTCTTGCAGGCTGATCGTTATACCTAGATGGTAAGGGTAGCGGTGAATGGAATAAGCTATCTGTAGTACTTCCCGTGTATATCCAGGCGTGCATTTCACAAAGAGCAGTGTCTAAATTCCCCGAGAATACGGTAAGAAGCGAAATATCCAGGCAGTCAGACACTAGCACTGACAAGTTCTGAAGAAAGTGTCAGGCGTGCATATCTCCGATCTGACTGCCCTTTACGGGCGAATCATTCAGAAGATACTCCAGAAAGAACCGCTCCCGAGTGGTACGGAAGGTTATTATTTCGCACTGGCTCACAATCTAATTTGGTGGGAAGTCCTGGACCAATTGGCTGCAACCCTCAAAGCTCGCGGCCTCGTAACAACTTCAGACACATCGATCTGGTCCGATGATGAAGCTGCTGCAGAAGCAATGGGGATTCCGATACAATTTGTGCAGCCTTTGTGGAACTCTGGGTAGGTACTCCTCGTCAATTGAATATCAAACAACTATATCTGATACCAAACTTAGCGAAAACATTGTTCGCAAAAAGCCAGACATGATCGGGTGGGAACCAGCATGGGACAAGGACGACTTTTTAGGAAGTATAGATGACGAGATCCAGGCTGTGCTAGAACTCAGCAAGGCAAAAAGTAGTCTTATTGACTCGCTGTTTGAATCCGCCAAGGGATGATCGACGGGAAAATTGAGATGAGAGGAATTTATTGAGGCTGTCTTTGACCGAATGCAAATTGTTGTGGGGAGCCACTCTTTGCTTTATGTGATGGCAAGGAGGCTCAATGAAGGTGGAGAACCTACCATGGCACGTATTGATGGATCCTCGACTGCTGCTACAAGGTCGCGATGCCTCTTTTGGGTCTGAAAATGTTTAAGAGTTTCTGTGATACGCACCTTGCACACTTTCAAAAAGAAAACCTTATATCACTGTAACGAATTAAGGCTCACTGCCGGCTTGAAACCTATATATAGGAATCGCCCCATAAGCCCAGTGGCATCTTAAGTGGACTACTACAAGGGATGCTCCTAGACGAGTCTCGAATAGGCGATGTGCAAGTCTCGTGCGCGCCGTTGTGGCACGATGGCGAGCCTTGTGCAATCTTCTGTGCAATCCGAGGTAGCGTTTCGATGGAGATTATGATCTTTGCAAAGTTTCAGCACCGAAAACTTTGCATTCCTCAGCTCAAGCAGCTCACTGAAATTGTCCCTAAGCAGTTTCTAGTCAATCGGCAGTACTCGTTTTGCCGGGGCGAAATGCGGCAACAAGCATACACTCTTCAAGCAGGTAGAAGAGAAGTACACCGACTCTCGTGAACGTAGACAGAGCAAGGGTGGATAAAGTCGTTCCCTGGCGTCGATTGCGGATCGGTTACCGAGTGTAGATCAGTGAACTTGGTACATACCCTTGGTGCCCCGAAGGTTGTGATGGGTGGAATGATGATGTATCTTGCTTTGGGTCATTCTCACGGAGAGCGCTATTTCGAAAGAAGTCGTCAAAAAATAGTCCTCCATGATTAAGAGGACATCTTAAGGCTTTTGGCTTGCTTCGTTTCGAATGCGGGGCTTGGAAGGGGAGCGAAAGCAGACCCTAGGGTTATGCATCCCCGCTGTTATCCTATGTCACCGCCCTTCTGGATCCCTGCACTCTCTGGACCAGATATGGCTCTTGTTACTTCCCGGAAATGGGAGTCATCCCAGAACTGGCCTAGCCTAGTCCACTTGTGAAAGGCAAACTACCGTGCGTATCTGCAAGCTCAGCACAACAGACAGTTTTCGTTGCATGTGCCGGGATGGCTGGGTTCGGGAACCAACACTTGCGTAGGCAAAAAGTAGATGAATGCTAACTGCCATTGTGCAAGTGACTCGACTGCACGTATGCCTCTACATTTGAAGTCGGATCAAGGAATACCTAATGAGGGACACCAATAGCTCTAGAACCAAAAATGGTGGCAATACTCCGAGATTCGACTCACCGTTGGACTAAGTAGAGCGGTAGTCGTGTCTGGGTAGGTACTCGCTAGAATACTGAAGCTGTCAAGGGTCTGCGAGGAAGGTTCAAGAACCAAATTCTCTTGGTGAGCTCGATTTTGAGCTGTTTATGATCGGAAGAGTCCATGCATATCTCCGCTTGTAGGTCTGAAATCCCAAAGAACCCGAATTGCGGTCCTGCAGGAAACAAAGAGTCATCTACGGGAATGTGAGTCTGGAAAAGGGTGCACGAACGACAAAATTCCCACTCACCTATGTCGAATGTATCCAGAATAAGGAGAGTTACGTCATGGCGATACTTTTTGTAACATGACTATCAACAATCTGATCCTTGATGCTACGATATCCACGTGGCCTACCAAGCCAGAGTAGGTAGGCTTGCTGGTTGCACCAAGAACATCGCCCATGCTTTTGTACCGTATTTTCGATATGAAAACATAGAAGAAACAAGTTCAGTGCCAGATTATCGAGAATCTGCACCGTTCCGTAAGGATAGACTTCATGCAGCCCCGATGCTGACCCTGAAAGATGAAAAGCAAGTCACATATCAAATTCCTCAAATCTGGTGGGTGGAACTGAGCATCGCCACATCGCCGTAGCGTAGAACAACACGATTCTCCGGTGATAGCTAAAGAATCAATACTGTGAAGTCATCAGCATTCCTTGCACTTCGTTGCATTAGCACCGAGATGGCCGTAGCCTCGAGATTGGCACTTGGCTCGTACGAAGCTAAATTTTCCAGAGCGGGTATCCGGGATAACTTCGGAATAAAGCATCAGTCGGCAGAGAAACGTATCGTGAGATCCATAAGGTGTGCCCAGCGTATTCAACCTGATCCAGGCCTACCGGAACAGACAGCTCAATAGCTGAAAGGAATTTATCCCTGATTCTTATTCGAGTTAGTCATGACGCAATGTAATGCTCAATAATTCTCTTCTCACATTCTACTCCGTCAGGTGTTATCAATTTCAAGCAAACACATTTTGATTTTTCAGTATATCCAATGATTAGGAGATACATTATGTGCGTGTACGTAACTATTCAAACACACTATACTCAACCCTCATCGCTCGGATTACTCCATTCTTTCGTCTGGACCACGATCTAAACCCAATCCAAAGCTTCCGTTTGTGAAACCCCTGATTTATATTCCCACCAGGCAAGGCATAACTCATAGGGTGATACCAAGAAGAGCGTTGTTGATACCAGTCAGGATACCGTCGAGCAGCTCTTTGACCACAGCAAGCAAGTTATCAACGACACTCTGGAGAGCGGTAATGAGCTGGCTGAGAGAAGTGGTAAGAGGAGTGATAATGATGGTTTGACGCTTGGCCAGAAGACTCTCTATTTAGAGGATTAGCAATGATGCGGGTCGTGAACTAGAGCGGAGAGTACTCAAACATACCCAAACCAGTTGCATCGATGTTGTTCAATGCCCCGTTGATCTCTTCATAGATCTGGGAATACGACGCAGCCACAGCATTGGTGCTGTCGGTACTTCCAGACTCCGATGGCAAGGCCTGAATTGTCGTGACGGCAGAATTGATGGCACCAGTGATGGAGCTGATGTCAGAGGCGAAAGTGGACTGTGCAGTGCTGTTGTCGGCAGCAGTAGAGTCAGAATTGATGCTGGCAGCGGTGCTGTTGATGCTCCCCGTATAGGTGGTAATTTGAGAAAAAAGGGAGTCAAGGGCGCTTGCTGCGGCCGATGATTGACGTTTCTCGACGACAGGGGCAGAGAAGACGCCAAGGGCGAGAGTGGAGAGAGCGAAGATAGATGAGAACTGCATTTTGGATCTGGAGGGTTGGGGGTTTCTTTTTTTTAGATTCAGATAAAGAAGATGGTTGAGATAGTGAAGAAGATAGGCAAAAAAAAAAAAGATAAGAACGGGACTTTTTTGCTTTCGAGCCTTGCTTCTGGTGGAAAAAGGAATCAGAAGAGAGAGATCTAAGGATCTTAAATAGATGCCTGAGCTACGTCAAGAAGGCACGGCCAGGACCTTGGAAACAGGATTTTGGAAAGTACTCGACATCTCGGCATGTCAATAAGCCACAATTGCGAAGATCATCATGGCTGTTGCTCCGGATGCCCATCAGGCTGGACATGTGGTGCCGCGAAACAGAAGATCACCGCCCATGGGGTACCCATGCGCAGCTGAATGTGGATCTTAGTCCGGAGGTTTAACGGCTCGGGAGTGAATATGGGGGGGTCAAGATAAGTGGTTATTGGTATTCTGACACATAGACCAGGCAAACTTTCACATTCGCGCCGATCCGAGCTCCAGAGGCGTAGCAAGGAAGTGTTTGGGAAGTCAAGAATTGCCGAAAGTGATTGTCGGGTGTCCTTGCAGGTGCACGCGTAAGGTACAAGGTTATTACATGTGTAATCTTCGACAGACAATTGTTCACAAAAACCAATAGGGGAGCATCACAATGGACTTAGGCTGGAAAAATTACAGAGTAAACGGCGCTTCGGAGCACTAGCGCGTGACGGCCTTAGACGCGTCCAATAGCATTTGCAGAATGACGCAAAGTTTGCGTGAAAAAGATCAGGCATGAATGATTGGAAAAAGCACCACAAAGATAAAAACAATAAGATTTTGAACATATCGTCATTAGCAGTGCAAGGGTGTAGCACGGCCACGGTTGGACTGAAGACTGGGGTTGATTGAAGAATATGGAAATACCCACGGGAGATAGCACCATAGGGCGTGGGATAGGAACAGTTCCCCTAGCCACGATCGACGTCAGTGGTGGCTAAGCAAAGAGAGCTTAGGGGAGGACAGAAAAGGGGAGAAAGGGGGGAAACGCGGTGTAGAGTTTCGCGAGGTCGAGCAAAATGAGGGTGACGTCGCAGTGGTCGAATGGACCAAGGGACGAGGCCGTGAGGATCATCGGTGGAACCGGGCATAAGCGTGGCGGTCGCAGTGGGCATCCGAGCACAACGAGGGCAGGGACAACCGACAGCTAGGCAAAAACGGCAAGCGTGACGGCGGTCGGCCTCAGAACGGTTTAAGCCGTCGACCGTTGAAAACCACACCCCTGGAATTATTAACAGCCTTATCACCTCATCTCTGAACCACGATGCCGGTCGGTTCCTGGGAAGCATCCGGCAACTAGCCGTTGCGCTGCATCGTCACCGACAATCTCCAGAATGCGCTCCAATGAAAAGCTCCTAGCACATTTCGGACTGGAACCAGCATCCCCGGAACGGCGCAGCTGCCTGAGCCCAACTCTCTCCGGAAACGGTGCTTGGTAGGAAAAAACCTGTGTAACACCAACTGTGCGCGCCTCCAGTGCGCATTGAGCATGAATTCGCCCTATTAGATCTTGTCTCCCACAAGCAGTCGCATCCTCGTAGCGATCGACCCAGGCAACAGTTCTGTGGACTGCAGAACTCAGCAGAGTCTTACATGCAGCAAAGACGCCTGCTGGAGGCTTAACCTCCATTTCCAATCTTTTTCTTGAGGGATACTAGAATCCACTTATCCCGCCGAGGCTTTTGGCAATAATGACCTAGGAATGCTCCAGCCACAAATGGCAAGAATCCGTCTTGTCGATCGTCAGCCTCAATTACTGCAATTGGAAGAACTGTCTTTCAGGGATTCTGAGTCGCCATTCACCCCCCGGCTTTTCTTCCCCTGCTCTGCTTGTAGTTCGCACTCGAGCCACGTTCTAGCCCCCCTACTCAGGTCCAATCCATCATCCAAAGGAGGCACACATCCATTGGATGTTTGGATATGACCGGTTTCGCGGGAAACCGTGCCCATTTTGCACCATGACATCACTAAATCGCATTGCCGCTCCTGAACGCGTGTCATGTAATTGTCCGAGAGGTCGGATATTTTTTCGCATTGCCAGCGCCATTAGAGCCAAAGGGTGAATGAGGGATAAGATGCAAATTTCCGTCTATGCACTGCCACTCGGACATCTTTTGGATCCGGTCTCATGGCGCATGAACGATTTGTGTCCAACGTTTAT
This sequence comes from Viridothelium virens, assembly GCA_010094025.1. Taxonomy (NCBI): domain Eukaryota; kingdom Fungi; phylum Ascomycota; class Dothideomycetes; order Trypetheliales; family Trypetheliaceae; genus Viridothelium; species Viridothelium virens. The sequence goes on along the minus strand of ML991826.1, from coordinate 105,722 downwards.
ACCATGATTAAGTCCAGAGCATAAACTCACCTGGCTACAACTGGACCCAAGACTCTCATTAGATTGTTCATTCCAGGTACTGATGATAGCCACCCAAAAGGTCCAAACTAAAGAATAGGCTCGACTGAATGTACGCGTCATTTGACCATCTTGTAAACGCAAAGTGTCGCAAGTCGAAACTGCTGGACGAATCGTACCAAACGCACCTAGTGTACCATGAAAGTTGGACCGCGTTTGGGGATGGATGTAGTGGCGCCTAGTGATCTTTCCAAAGGCCGTCCGAACTCGCGGAGGCGCTGATCACGGACCCTCTAATGTAGTGGCTTGCCCACAGTGTGGCGGATGAAAGAGCCTATGGAAAGGCATAAAATTATCTTAGCAGTCTGCAGGCAGCTCAGCCTCTCCTTAGGCTCACATGTGATACGTTCGAGATCGATAGGCTCTAGACGATCATCTTTCCAGATGGTGCCTTCTGCTGGTCATGGTGTGGTACCCTCTGCTACGCATGCGAGGTGATCAGATCTCTGACTCGTGGCGCGGCTATCCTGTCAAGAAATCTGGTTTCCGAGTCGCGGTGATATTGCACTTCCGCAGTCTCCATCGTTGCCGATCTTCTCTTTTGAAGATATGTAACGCATTAGAAATCATATCGTGGGGTCTTGCTCCTTAACCCTTGTTGTCTCAACTTCCTGTCATACCCCCTATGATTTTCAACCCACTTGGATCCCCAGTATAAGCCAATGCGTAGCGATTTGGATGCCACGCAACACACGGAGTCGGCGTGCTTAAAGGTATAGTGCAGACATCGTCTCCCGACTCGACGTGCTTGATATGTAACCCGTTTCCCTCATCGCTGCCTCCCACCACGTAGCTCCCGTCGAAGGTGAAGCTCAAGCTGCGCACCGTGCCTGCGAGAGCGGTCATGGGGTACTTTGGTATCCAGTCCTTGGTATCCCAGATCATGGCGAGCGAATCGCTGGCACCAGTCGCGACGTAAGCGCCCGTGGGTGACATGGCCACGCAATAGCACGCCGCGGTATGACCGCGAAGGGTGTAGAGATGAGAGAAGGAGGGATAATCCACGATGTCAACGGTACCGGCGTTCGTGGCGATGAAGAGTTCAAGACCCGAGTTTGAGAAGGTGAAGGATGGCGCCTCTAGCGATTGAGGGAACTGCTCTAGTTGAGACAGTGTCGAGAGCGAGACCGATATCAGGGTGTCTTCGCGCTCTCTGCTGCCCTACAGTAGAAAGCAGAACGCGGTCAGTTCGTATTTCCAGATCCAGTCTTACACAGGCTAGTATAGAACGTGGCTGATTGCAGCTCTCCATGATCTCTTACCTTCTTTCTTTCAGTCCTCCCCACCACCATCTCTCCGCCGTCTGGCCTCCACGCAATCCGATATGCTCCCTGTCCTGCTCCACCTACCCTCACCTCTCCGGTCGCCTTCTTCGCCCGTACATCCCACAGCCTCACCACACCATCACCCCCACAGCTCGCCAACTCGGCCTCCTTCCGAGGATTGAATGCCACGCAGTCAACGTAGCCGCCATGGCCTCGTAATTCGGTGCTGTTCTTGCTGGCGTTTCGTTCTGGATTCCAAACGCGTATGGTGCGCTCCGACGCAGTGGCAATGAGGTTGCCAAGAGGAGACCAGGAAAGCGTGTGTGAAAGCGTGCGGGAGGATGAAAGTGAACGGGAGGAAGAGGAGCTGTGATCACTGTAGATTATATCTTTCTGTTTGGAAAACACCGAGGGGAAGGTGCCCGAAGGGAGGGGTGTCCGGGCACGGGGAGCCGGCATAATGTGCTTTTCTAGAAGACGAGGATATCAATTGAAGCTCATCTAATCGTGTAAGAGACTCTTGAATTCCCTATCCTGGGCTGGAAGGGGTGCGGTCTTTTTCGGAAAGGTAAACAGCAAGATGGTTGTGGTTGAGATTATGAAACTACCCGGATCTTTGTTCCCAGATTGATGGTACGTGCGCCAGATCTTCAAACTCAACTACCTACCTAATATATCGATCTAGGCCCAGGTTACTTTTGCAAGCACGTCATTAACAATATTCCTGACATTCGGATTATCTACCTGTTCCTCGCGCTATTGTTCTTGTCTGGTAGCTGCAATCTTTTTTTTTGCTGTGTCTCTGCTGGTGCTGGCGATGCGGATAGAAGCGTTACGACAAGACGTCTGCTAAATATTCGCGAGATAAGCTTAATGATTTCGAAATAAGATCCCATGATACTTTCCTGAATGAAACTTTCACTGTATGCTTGTCCTCAGCTGATACTAAATCTAAATAAATATCGCTGAAAAGGGCGTTTCTCATTCGATATCCAAAATGCCATGGGGCATCCAACGTCAGGAAACTTTTCATCATGAGAGTGCGTCATTGACAATATCCCTTAGTACCGGTCTGCTTCCCACAATACTGCTCTTGCTGATCTTTCCGACTTTAGCTGGCTGCTTGAACCTTCTGTTTTTCTCCCCTCCCAACGCAGCCTTGTCTGGACTCCTCACCTTTTGCGAGCTCGGACTTGCACCGAACCCTTGAGAGCTACAATTTGCGGACATCGTCTGAAGTGGACTCCTTTTGGGCATGATTTCCTGTTTCAGGTCCTTTCTCTTCGGACTTCCCTTGCTTTGGCTTTTCTGCGTTTCCGAAGAAGTCATCCTCAACTCCCCATGAGCTTCTACAGCACCCTTTGGCAAATCGTACCGCCAACCTCTCTCTTCTACCAATTGGACGAATTGTCTCAGCAACTCATTGCCGCATAGCGTCCGCCTACTCCCGAGGATCAATAACTTGCTCCTCGCTCTAGTGAATGCTACATTGACCCTCCGCCAATCCCGTAACAAGTCACCCACATTGGCCGCCTCGTTACTACGCACGCAGCTCAGCACAATGACCTCCTTATCTCGACCTTGAAATCGATCAGCCGTGTGCATCTCGACTTCAGGATGGTGCTTGAGTGACTGTTTCAGTAATGCCAACTGCGAGCGGTAAAACGTGATGACGCCAATGTCAGAGGGCGCGATGCCCATGGTGAGCAAGGACTCAACGAGTTGAGTTGTGAGATGTGCTTCGAGCTCATTAGTGATGCGCACTCCTTTGCATTCTTCAAGAGAAGTGGGGAGCAGCATGTCGGTATTGGCAAAGGTGACGCGTTGAATGGGAGTGAGAAGACGATCGATCCAACAAGATCCCTGATGAGAGCTTTTGCAGAGGGAGACATGCTGTGAACAAGGCAATGGAGTCGGGCGCGTTTGTAGGAGGCCATCTTTGTCACGGATTGAAAGAGAGCGACGCGCGACTGCATCATTCCCGCATTTCAAACGGCCATTGTAGATGAGTGTGTTCGAAAGCAACATGATGTCTTCGCACATTCGGTACTGATGCTCGAGGGATACCACAGACTCTGGACGCCTGTCGGATAAAAGCTTGAACAGACTGACATCCAATCCGCCTTCCAATGCCTCTTTGTTTTGCACAAGAGGGGGTAGTTGATAGTGATCACCAACCAGGATGAACGTCTTGGCCATTCGAATTGGTCCCAGACATACAGGTAGCGTGATTTGGGATGCTTCATCGACTATACAGTAGTCAAAAATACGCTCCTGAAAGACGTGATGATTGATGCCAAGACAGGTAGTTGCGACAACTTGCGGCTTGGTGTAGATTTCTTGCAGCTCTTCAATGGACTTCCTCGGCTCCGCTGCTAGTTGAGCAAATTCTTGAACCTGTGGATGAACCTTCGCGATGGCACCCAGACGCAAGATGTTGATATTATCATCACGGATTTTGAGCAGAATATTATCCACTGCCGTATGCGTATATGAGGTGAGTAGAACGCTCTTCCCCTTTGCTACCAAGGCACGAATGATATGAGCAATGGTAGTTGTCTTGCCTGTGCCAGGCATTCCTAGTACCAACGCATAATCTTCAGCTGCCATAACCTTTTCAACGGCAGTTTTTTGATCTGAATTGAGTCCGATCTGACTTGTTGCACCGGAAAGACTGTATGCTGAAGGATCAGCTTTGAACTTTGGGGGGACGTCCTCGACGATCAGAGCCCGCAGTTCCCGTGCATGATACTCGCTGGTCATGATTTGGATGAGGTTGTTGCGGACCGTGGCCATCCCATTGCTAAACTCATCTTTGTCGAGGCGATATACCACTTCCTCACCAACGTGTCGGCGATGTCTCAACCCCTGCGAACTTTCGCCGACTTCCATGATGCCCGCGAATACTTGGTTCATCTCATCATCAAAACCACTTTGCTTGACCCTCGCATTGTGTAGCCGACGATCGACCGCGACCGAGATCCGACGTCTTCTAATGCTCGTTACGTATCCATTTGCTAATGCATAATGGCCTTTCTCGTCAGAAATGACGATCGGTTCGCCTACGGTAAGCTGCGATTCTGTAAAGGAGAAACCTGGAGTCTTCCTTTGCTTCACGAATGTGTATTTGAACCGGTTAATCTTCGTCGATCCAGCTTGTTCCTGGAGCGAGTCGGGCTCAAGTACGACGTTCGAGAAACATCGTCCAAGCTTTTCCCGTTCAGTACTGAGCATCGTCCACAGTTCTCGTCTGAATTTTGTCATCTCGGATTCTTCTTTTGTGATCAACCGATCCCATTTCTTGAAAAATTCTGCATGAACAGGCTTCAATCCTTTGACAAACTCGTCGAACTCTTGCTTTGCAGAGCTCTTTTCCGTAGCACCATCTTCAGCGAGCCTGTGGTAGACAAAGCAAGGTACTTTAGCGTAGCAAGTCTTACATTTGTGGGAATTCTCCAACATTGGCGGTAGCTCAAGTCTACTACGAACATAGCAGGCAAGCTCGTTTCTTTGCATGATCATGTGCCGGATTTCATGGCGGATGGCTGGAACTCTTGAGATCTCGGATCTTTCCATATAGTAGAGGATACCATAGAGCACATTGACGTCGTATCTATCTGACAAGAGCAACGTATAAAGAGCGGTCTGAGCTCGGTGAGCAGTAGCAGCTCTGTTACTGCCGGTCTTGACCTCAAATGGCACAGTGAGTCTTTTCTTTCCGTCTTCATCGTTCATCACAACCTCCATTGTTGCATCGATATTGCCTTTGAGGCCGTACTTGGGGGACAGCACATGTTCTTCGACGTCCAGTAACTTACTTATGGTCATGACAACGTCCTTTCTGGATCGATCCTTGATAAGAGCTTCAGACTAGGTGGTACTGTTAGCGGACTGTGAGTGTTTCTTCACAAGTGAGAAGCTTACGCTGGGCTCTTTCCTAACAAATATCCTGGCCCACGCTTGCAGTTCTGGGAGCTTGGCCCGGACAGCATCAACAGCCAGCGGTATCGTCAAGTTCAACTCGTAGATACTCTCCAGATGTCGGAGCACGATGCCTTCAACAGCATGGACAAGCCACTCTATGTCCCATCGGTTCGCTGTCATGGCCTCCTGAAAGAGCTCATGTAGGATTTGACCATAGACTTGGGGCTCATTCGCGGTACTGGTTGCTTTCACTCGGTCCTGAAGGACGGCTCGGCGAATACACTCAAATGAATCGGCTACAACGGTGGCGGAGATGAGATGGTCAGGGTGCAGAATGATCATGTTGTTCGCGTCGTCAACGGTGCATTGTCCAGTATGAGAGAATTCGCCAATAATGTGCACGTATGAATTGGGCGTACATGGAGTGCCATACCATGATTGGCGAAGGGTTATTGCCTTGGTCATCTTGGATTTTTCTTCTTTTACAAGGAGAACCTAGCTTAGTAAGTCACAGATCAGACATTCGTTTCGAGCAAGATTACCTTCTCCGGCCGCGTAAAACCGTTCTCATTAGTATATTCACCCTCTATAATATCTGTGACAAGATAACGTTGGATTTTTCCTGCTTGTTTCTCACTCTCCTGCGCATCAGCAGGAAGGCGGTGGAGTATTGAGGAACGTCCTGCTTACAGATGGCTGGCCCTGTACGGTTGATCGATGCGATTGTGTTGCCATCACCTCTGCTGTTGCGAATGCTTCATCATCAATATCACCCACGCCGAAATCGTCCTCGTCCTCGTCAACAACAATAGATTCTCCTTCCTTCCCCATTCTAATAGAAGGGTCAATTACGTCGCTGGTGGTGGCTGAGTTCACAGTGCTTTGCCGCGCCAGAGTCCTTTGATCTGTGTTTGCTTCCTTGGCGTCAAGTTTTGGCTGTGCATCATACCTAGATGCTACACTCTCCATATCCGCGGCAAATACGTCTCCTTCATCAAAATCATCGAAAAAGTCTGCCAGGCCTTGAGCATCTTCCAGTATAGCCGTGGCTTCAGTCAAGTCTTCACTGGCGAGATTGTCGCCCAAAGGCTCAATTATGCTAGCGTCGGGTCTAATTGAGGACGCAGTTTCACCATGTACTTGAGGGTTCGCTGACTCCAGTGTTTGAAGCATACCTGCTGTCAAGTCTTCGCTCTCAGCATCTGACGAAGGTAGCCGACCAGGCTGCTTGCTCTTTTGGGAGCAGCCAGCGGCTTGCCTAGAAGATTGTAGCTGATGGTGGTCGCGAGAATCATTGCCTAGCTTTTGTAAAGGCGAAGTAAGTTGAGATGGTTCGTTTTGAAGAGCTCCGTGTTCTGGCAATGGAGATGAACTTGACGGATCATCGTTGTCGTGTGGTAATGGCGGCTGCTTTAAGAGCGTCTCTTGCATACGCTCCACGAGAAAGCCGACCCTGGACGTTCTCGAACCATCTGCCACAGACTGCTCTACATTGGCTACTTCGTTGGCGAACACGTCCTCAATCTGTTCTCTGTATGCTGTAGCTGCTGTTTTTCTCCTTTTCGCTCGATGATGTAGCCATTGATTGCCTTCACTTGCCCATCTTCGCAGCCCACTTTTGTTACCCGAAGTTTGAACGTCGGGCGAATGAGGGGAAGATTCATTTATGAGAAGGTGAACCACGGGCTGTGCTTTGGCGTTTGGAGTCTCTCGGTTCGACGTTTCCGGGACATATCGATTCCAAAGATCTGCAATTGGATCGACTTGTGGCGTTCGAAGCAATTGCTTTACATGCTCGAGGTTGAGATTTTGTTTTTCCGAAGGAAAGTGCGCTGAACGCTCATGTTGCGAGGAAGGGGGAGAAGAGCTGCGAGCACGTTTCCTTGATCGACTACGCGGGGTTTTGGTTGTACTGAATGAGCTATCTGGCATCCAATGAAGATGATCCTCAGGCGTCGCGTCCTGTAAGATTCGCCCTCGGGCAGTCTCATCTACATTGCCAATGAGATCAACAAGCGGTAGCCTTGTGGCGGGCGTAGCAGGCGGGCGAGCTTCCTGCGACGAAGGTCGAGCATTGATTTCCTGTTTTTGGGTTGTCTCTGAGCCTCCGTTCTGGGTGGATACACGCGAAAGCTCCTTTTGAGGCATGTTTTCTTTCTCGTCTGCCGGAGTCACGATTGCACTGGGCCTTCCCTCAATAAATTGGAAGGCCTTCAATTTGGACCGACTTTCTGCGGAAGGCATTATTGGCGGTCGGTCGCGAATTGGTGCTGTGCTTTTATCTCGATCAGGCCCCGTCGCGCGCTCATGCTTTCGATACGTCTGCCAGTGGGGTTTCTAAAAATCGATTAGTTATGAATACAGTTCTCAGCTAGACTTTATATGATATACCTTGCTTGTGCAAGTTTGGTCAAAAAACGACGTCTGTCGTGTAGACATCAAACAATATATGGCGCTGATATAGTCATGTTCAAGGAACAGATAAAGTGTGAAGGCAAGGAAACGCGTGTAAGACGCGTTATTTTCGAGCTACTGACGGAGCTCGCCCCGCGCTCACGTGACAAAAACTAGATGTTGCAGTCCTCATCTTACCGGTATCTATTCCTAGCTCCAACTGTCCATTTCGCAGCTTACTACCTATATCTATTCCAATTGTCCCATATATTCATTCTCAGGCTTCTCTATCCTCGCAGAATGTCTCAAGAGAAGCCCCTACCTTTCATATACCAGTTCGCCGCAGGCAGGTTTCGTCTTTTCACCCTATCTGGAATAATGGCTAAGTCTGATCCACAGGTGCGGTGGCTGGTGTATCTGAAGTCAGTTCTAATTGGAAAGAGTTTTGAGGGTACAATCACAGCTAACTCATGAATACCTGTAGATTCTAGTCATGTACCATTACTCCGCGCCCCTATGAAGACTTTTCCTGTACTTAGTCTTACTCAGGTACCCGCTTGACGTCGTGAAAACTCGAGTGTACGTCCGCCGGTCTCCATATATACGTCGAGGTGAGAATTGGAGCTGAAGGAATGATAGGCAACTACAAACGGGCACAGGTGCTGGGGCCGATGCATATAGTGGCATGATGGATTGCTTCCGAAAGATTATTGCAAATGAAGGGTAAAAGAGCGGGTTCTATTGCTGAATTCGCATTAATTCCTCATTCAGTGTCGGCCGACTGTATCGAGGAATTGAAGCCCCAATTCTCATGGAGGCGCCCAAGAGGTAAGGTTGGACCGATGGCATTATTGCGGGCAAGCAGCTGATTTCGTCGAAGGGCTGTCAAGTTTGCTGCGAACGATGAATGGGGCAAAGTTTATCGCAAAGCTTTCGGGATTGATAAGATGAATCAGTCGCTCTCAATCCTCACTGGTGCATCTGCCGGAGCTACCGAGGCCTTCGTCGTCGTTCCATTTGAGTTGGTCAAGATCCGGTTGCAAGACAAAGCCCAAGCGCACAAATATTCAGGCATGATCGACTGTGTAACGAAAATCATCTCTCAAGAAGGAATCGCTGCCATGTATCAAGGACTCGAAAGCACAATATGGCGACACGTTCTATGGAATTCCGGATATTTTGGCTGTATCTTCCAAGTTCGTTCACAATTGCCAAAGGCAAATGACAAAGCAACGCAGATGAGGAATGACATCTTATCGGGAACAGTAGGTGGCACTGTGGGCACGATACTTAACACGCCTATGGACGTGGTCAAGTCTCGCATCCAAAACTCGCCCAAGGTTGCTGGCCAAGTGAGGAAGTACAATTGGGCATGGCCGTCATTAGCGTTGGTCTATCGCGAAGAAGGATTTAGTGCCCTATACAAAGGTTTTCTGCCGAAGGTGCTTAGATTGGGTCCTGGAGGCGGCATCCTTCTAGTTGTCTTTACCGGCGTAATGGATTTCTTCCGGAAGATGAGAGGAGAACAATGATCCGTTCTTCTGTCTGACGTGGTCGGGCTTCGTCAAGCAAGGCTCAGCAGCTCGGAAGGTGACAGCGATTTCTACGGACTCGCGGACCTTGGATCAGTCTGCAGATAGGATAGGGCTGCTATGCGGACTCGATCGATGTAACATCATTCATACATTAGACGTTAATTAGATCTGGGAACAGCAGCGAAAATTGTAAATAAGTTTGATTTGAACTCTTACGTTCACGGCCTTACTTCAGTGATATGCTATGCTACTTTCCTCTTTGCTATTATTCCGGACCGGTCTTCCGCTTCGAACTCCGCGCCTCCCCGCGATGCAATCCACTCCGCTTCCCCCAGATCCTCACCTCCTCGCCATTCTCTTAGTTGTGCAGTCGCGTACGGGTCCCCATTTCGTCTTTCACTACCCTGCAAGGCCTTCTCCGTATCAAGACAGTAAGAAGCGGCAGTCTTCTTCGTACACTGCCTACGGCACCAATACATCTCCCAGCGACGACTCCGACTCCAGCAGCTCCGACGAGACAGCCTGGAACTCAGATGCTGATGGCGACAACTACCATGGCATTGGAAGTCGAAACAGTGGCGCTAAGAAACATGATACGGGAGTCGGCGCTGGTTCGACTACGGGCAAGAGGTCGAAAGTGACTCGAGGAAGCACAGTAGATGAGGAAGAAGAGCGATTAAGTGATAGTAGCGACGCTGATGGGATACATACAAAGCCAGGAAAAGAAGGTGCAGAAGCACGTCGGGGAGGAATGGCGGATTGGGAGACAGTACTCGGATATAGTACAGACGGCCTACAAAAATTGCTTTGCCCTCCAAGAGCATTCCATAAAAAGAGGGTTGAAATATCGCTTGACGGCCTCGCTTTTCTGGGATGCCCTATGTTTGTTCGAGAAGATGGGCTCTGGAGGAAAGATAAAAGACGCAAACGACGTTTGGAACAATCTGAAGGCGTAGATTCTCATGATGGTCAAGCAACGAATGACTCGGAAGCAAAGCCTGAAGGAAAAGTCTCCATGGCTGAGTCCGACGCAGATGGTCGTCGACGCCTCGAAAGCTCGCAAGAACTTCCCGGAGATAGATCTGTGATCGAACGAAGCAGTAGCGCAACGAGATCGACCGCCGGGGCTGTGAAAGCTTTGGGTCCGAATAAAGCTGCCTCTAAACACAAGAGTGGTAAGGAGTCGAAGTTGACCATGTTTCATGTCGTCTTCGTGATGAACCCGCCTTCAATGGAGTATCAAGTGCGCTTGGATGATATGTATCGAAACGTCGTGAAGGAGTTTGCCAAGATCCTGAAATTGGAACAGGCACTATCGCTCTATGTCTGGACTCAATCCAAGGAGATTCTTAGGCTGAAGCAGAAAGCTAAAGATGAGCGTACGCCATATTCTTATCCTTGAGACAAGCGAGTAGCTTCGAGGCTAATAGAACAGCAGGGACTTCAATAAACACTCTATGGAACAATATCAGGTCGCACTCATCACTGGCAGATTCAATTGCTAATGTTTACAACACCATCTCAACCTCGAGGATAGCACACCTGAAACTATCCTCACCGCTCGAAATACCGCTTCAGATCCCACAACCGTCTTCAACTTCCCAAGTGTCGACTCCTATGAGCCCTCAACTCCCAGGGCTTTGGCTGACTACCGCAAGCGTGACCGAGGCTGATTCGCATGGCTTGATCAGTCCACATATGGGAATTATACTTATGCAAGATGCTGAAGCTATCCTCAGAGACCTGGCAAAGGAGGAACAGGACCTGTCTGCTGCACTCATTTATTTCGTCCGCAACTTGATATCCACAAAATCACTATTAAAATTGTCGAAAATACTGAAGCTATCGCTTCAAGAACTCCAGGTTCTCTCGGAGCACTTGATCTCAGGGCGACGAGCGCGTGCAATACCTCCCTTACATCCGCGTGATACTTATATCGTCTCGCCCAATGCTGACATGCGGCAATTGAGCGCTGCCACTGAAGCTTTTGCCCAACGGTTCCCCACCTTTCCTTCTCTCCCAAAGATGCTCAATATGCTCTCAGGGACCCCAAAGTCTTATGGCATGTTCATGCCAAGCAAGGATCACCGACCGGCATATATGGAAATTCTGGCCTGGCTGATGCGAGGCGGCTGGGTGACGCAGCTACGGACATTTGCTTGGATACGACTAAGTCCTGAAATTCAGCACAAAGGCTACCTCAAAATTATCCGAACTCAGGCCGAACGAGCCGCAGCAGCAGCGAGAGAAGCCGAAGAAGACAAACAAGGAGCGGAAGAGCAACAACGTCGACGTAAGGACCTGGAGCAAAGGGGTTCGCGCACACGGACACGAGGATCCAGCAATAGTAGTCCAATGCCCGCCGGTTCCAATAGTAACAATGACCCTTCTCCCCGGCATATGCCATTACCAGTCACACCACCAAACCAAGACTCACCGATACAAACCCTAAGCTCACCTGCTGCTCTTCCCGCCACGTCTGGACCCGATCTTCTCTCCCCCATACTCTCCGCTCTTCGCCCACCTTCACGCCCTGCATCCGCCACCGGTAGCATCAGCAGCGTGCGCACCGCCGTTCACAACCCGACGCGGACCGACTCACCCTCAGCGATGGCTGTTCCGAGTTCTCCTCTCCTCTCCGTGCAGTCTCCCTCGCTGGCGCCTTCAGTATCTGCGCCTTCTGTGTCAGCCTCCGTCTACCCCTCTACAGATCCCCAGCACTATCTCGACCGCTGGGCCGTTCCGGCCGCATCCGAGCTCGCGCCTTTGGTCGCCTACGACGCGCGTGACGCAACGACGAAGCAGTTCTTCGATGCTGCGCTCACACTGCTGGGGGAGGAGTTGGCGAAGGGGGATGAGGAGATGGAGAAGCTGTGGCCGAGGCTGGTGAGGTATCTCAATGGGAGGTGGGCGCTGGAAGAGATCAGTGTGCGGGAGGGGTTGAAGAGGGCGAAGGTACAGGGGCTGGTGGGAAGGTTGAGAGAGGAGGGGTTGCTGTGTATTGTGAGGCATTGGTGAACATCACGAACGAGGGTTACATGGGATCAGTCTGCATGGGATATCTGATTTTGAGTTGGGCGACAGGTATTCTGATTCAATATCATTCCAGACACGCATGTCTGAGTGTCATACTAGCCTCATAGCACACTGAAGTCTCCCTTTCTCAGTGACGCTTATCGGCTCTGGTTTATAGTCCAGCTAGATCTTCGATCATGTTGCGAACCCTTTATGTGCCTTTGCTCGCCATCGATGATTGTGTCTCGTCCTACTGTTCCCCTCCGACTTCTAGTATTCTCCCAGGCCTCTTCATCTCCTGTTGACCCATCGCATAGCTCTTCAGTATTTTTAGGCAATGAGCTTATGTTTTTTTCGTACTCGATATCCTGAGAAAAGTTTCCAATTGAGTCCTCAGATCCTGGGTCCTCATCCTGGGTGTTCTTCTCGTGACATTCAGTAGTTTGGACCTGAACCTGTCCGAAAGATTGAATTCTCCCTTGTGAGCTTTTGATCAACTCTCCTTCGATGATCTGGAACTTCCTTGGATTGACGTTATTCGCGTTGTCGGAAGTGCCTGTATAAGATGACCTTCTCCGAACAATCGGCTGTTTTTCTGATGCTCCGACCATACCCTCACTTTGTCGACGAGACGTTCTTAACTTGAAGTTTCGCCGACTCAGGAGGAAATCGGCAATGTAAGTAGACGATTCCGGACCAGGGGTTCCACTCAGACGGATGTTCTTGTAGTGCCTGATACTTCGGCAGTCGGGACAGCTGATCAGAGACTCTGGAAGACGAGATTTGGCCTCCTGGCATTTGAAGCAATACCATACCATGGTGATCCCGGAACGAGTGGTGTTGTATGCAAAGCGCAGTAAGTTGTGGCGGGGAGGAAGTGAATGATTCGTGCGCAGATGGCAGAACAAGAACAAACAACAGATTCGTTAGTTATGGAAGAATGGCAGAGTCGAAGTTTGTTGAAGGAAAATAACCATCCAGAGCCGAGATAATTCGTGATTTATGAGGAAAGGAGGAACAGAGTGATAATCTAAGGGAAAGGTTTTGCCGGTCCATGGATGTGGCGCCTTGCTAGATAAACTGAAACGTATAATATGAATGTCAAACTCACAATGAACATGCAGAATGGATGACGAATCATTGCGAGGCAGCATTCACCAAAACGCTGCTATAGTAAGGTAACCGCTCTGAATCTGAGCAACACCTGACCATTGACTGGCACGTCATACGAAACATAGGGTCATGGAAGTCAATTCCAATCGATGGCTTGAATTAACAACACCCATGTATCGCGAATTGCCGTCGGAGCATCGTCAACTTCCATGGAGCAAATCAATTCCTAAAGCGTCGAGACACGATTCACTGACAAAACTGAATCCTAGATCTTTTGCAGTTGTGGTATAAGATGATGAAGGTACTTAGAGTCATGTGCATCAAAGAGCCTTGGGGATATCAATGAATTTTTCGACGCCCATAATGCGGATGACAGCAAATAAAAAAGCAATGTAAACATCATGAGTAAAAGAGATATCTGTGAAACCATAGGTTGCCATTTGCAATGCCATCTAGTTAGATGCCCTTACCAGAATTATGAAAAGCCGTGCAGGGGCATGATAGCACTTTACTGCAGGCTATGCTCGTCCCTCATCCGCTGATTCATGCTAGTGGATTCAAATCAAGCCGAGCAATCAGCTCAGTATTTCTGTAGAACGCCCTTCACGACACCCTTCAAGACGACATGCCCTGGAACAGCCACTTCCTGGATGTTACTCTGTCCCGACGCGCCTTGCTCCAACCACTTCTTCAACAAGTCGTTGCTTTCTTTCGGCTTAATACTCTGGTCCGCCGTTCCAGCCGTAATATGCGCGACCGGATTCACTGTCCTGAATCCCTCTTCTCCCAACGCTGCCAGCCCGCCACCCTCTTCGTTCGCGCTAGCAGTTTTCTGCGATTCGTTGATGAGACGCACGACAAAGCACATGACACGGTTGTCGAAGACGACGCGCTCGAGCTGGACACCGCAGGTACCAAGATCAGGCTCGGACCAGGATGATTGAGCTTCATTCTCCTTTTTGCTGAGTTCGCGTTGGAATACGGTGTCGTGGAGAGCGAGGAGCTTGTTCCAGTATGCCGATTCTTGTGAAGCGTTGGCACGATGGATCAAAGTAACGTGGAATTCAGGTTGGATGCGCCGTGAATTGTGAAGCTGTCGATAAAAACGGGAGATCTCGGGAGGTTTATCACGGAAGACGGCGTCGAGGATGCGTTGAACCTCTGGAGTCGGGACGCGAAGGGAGAAGTATTCGAGCTTCGGTGGTTTCTTCTGATGTGTGCTAGATGCAGCAGCGGTACCGTTGGACTGGTGCTGAGCAGTGTTCTGTTTTGCTTTGTACTTGCCAGAGCCACCCTTAATCTCATGTTTAATATCTGGCGAATACTCGTTCAAGGCAAACTCGATGGCTTTATCCAGATCCTCCCCAGTCGGCATGTCACCAAAAAGTTCGGGAAATTCGGAATTCAGTTGTGCAACGATGGTCTCCAGGTTTTCACGAGAGCTAGAGGTCACGTCGAGATCGATCACTTGGTCAAAGGTGCTGTCTGGCTGCTGCTCGATATCGCAAGGCTCAAAACGGTGCAAAAAGCCCTCCATGATTCCGACAATCTCCTCCTGGGTTTTGGAACCAGCTTGAATTGTCTGATGATTATCGCCGCGGTTCAGAACCCGCTCTCTCATCGCAGACCGAATTTGATCGAAGTCCGAAGGGTCATGTCTCCAGTGAAGGGCAACATAGTGAGCATCTGGAAGAATTTTTGATACGCCATCAAATAGATCTCTCCGCTCACGGCGTTGATGGTTGTTCTTGTCAGCAATAACAACTGGATGTGCAGCAAGCAACTTGCAGATGCCTTGGGAGAACTGAAGCATCTTCTGTTTGCCTTGAATGTTGTCATTTTGGATATGACCCCATTCGAACAACTCTACAAGTGCGAGTGCGACTGTCGTTTTGCCACAGCCAATCGTAGCTATTGGAACCAAAACAACATTTCTTGTCACCTGCTGGTTTCCAACGACTTCGCCCCCTTCAAGTTCTTGCCGGATGATGTCGGAGCCTTTGAGTCCACGCTCGCGGAGGAAAGCATCACGCATTTTGATGATACCGTGATTCTGATTATACAGCTTCCCTATGCTTGGATCCTTCGCGAGTTGGTGTCGCGCATAGAGAAGGTATTCTTCCGTAATCTTTTTGTGCTTGTTGAATTTTGGAGGCTTTCCAGAGATGACGGCCTTAGTACATTCACGCCATTGCCTATACATCAGATAGGGCTCGTCGAATTTGTATTTGAAAAACCAGTCTTGCCAAGGGCTATCCCTTGTATCTCTTGCCCGACAACGGATTACGAATCCCTCTGTTTCACGGCCGGCATAAGATCCTGTCTCCGCGACGCCGTCGAGGAAGCCCTTGACCTTTGTGATGTCTTCTTCCATAACGTACATTGTTTTCTTCATCCCCCACTCTGTTGCAAATCTATTGACGAGATGCCCAGGATAAGTAACGAACTCAGGTAGGTTAAGGTTGATGCCATGGAGATAGAGGCCAGCACTCTCAGGATTGTAAGCTAGAACGTGTTCCTCAAACGCGTCATCACAAAGCTCTGCAACAGCGGTAGCGTTCATGTCACGGAGTGTCCTTGAAAGCTGTTCTCGTGTTTTGCCAGCACTCTGCAAATGTTTGTCTATCCATCGCTCACCGGCTTGGGCATGGCTCAGGTCCTGATCGCCTCTCGATCCCGTAGAGTGTTTACTGCAGACTAGCAAGGATCCATCCTCGAGTCCCGAGATAAATATGATGCATCCATTTTCTTTTACACTGAGCTCGTATGGGCCCTGGGTATTCTGTTCAACGTTCCTCCACTCTGTCTTCCGGACTTCTCCATGATTAAAGAACTTGTCGTATCCTCTGGCCACAATCTCTGGGGTTCCTTTGCTTGTCCGACTCGTGAACAAGCCCCGAGCATAGGTGGGGAGATTTGGTTTTTTGTAGTCCCAGTCTTGTATCCGCCACGAGTCGACTTTCTGTCCATTGGGAAGCTCGAAGGTGGCCTTTTTGGCGGTAAAGCCGCCCTTTTCACCCTTCTTTTTATGAGCTTCCAGGCCCCGTAGCATCTCGGCGACTTCGTGAACATCCTGTGCGTAATATGGAGCTTGCTCTCGGTGAGCCATGTTGGCTTATTGGGATCTTTTTCCTGCTGGTTTATAGGGTTTCCAAACGACTTCAAGCGGTTGAGTAAAGGGTCGATGAAGTTCGGGGAATTGACAAAGGGCTCTGGCAGGGTGGACGAAGAGGAGTGTGAAAAGAATGGAGTGCCATATGTCACATATTTCAGGTAGGCAGCCACCTAGGTAAGGCAGGTAATTGTGACTCAAGTAGGTCGTTAATGGTGACTCTTCGGGCAAGTGCTGAAATTCGTCTGAAAACACTCAGGTAGGCCCCACTATTGCGGAGTACTCTGCGGTATGTTGCCTTTCTCACCCTGGCACTGCCCCGCCATTGCGGGTTCTCACAACACCTGCCGAATTCTATCCTGCAATTCCTCCGCAGACAATGGCGTCCACTCCATCTGCTCCTTCAATCGATCTTCTGCTCAATCTTGTTCCCGATAGCCCGCAAGCCGTCCTTGTCTCCCTCTCGCAGCATCCCTCCCTTGCAAGCAAAAAGGACAACGCCGGTTACTCCTTACTCCATGCCGCTATATCCTACTCCAAGCTTGATCTCGCCCGCGCACTCGTGCATAGCTACAATGTAAATGCTGACATTATTGACAACGATGAAGAGACCTGTTTGTTTGGTGCTGAAGATGTGGAGGCTGCGAAGTGCGCAGTGGAAGAGCTCGGGACAAGTGTGGGATGGCTCAATTATGGGGAAAGGAAGACGGCGGACGAGAAGATTGAAGAAGACGGAGAGTTCCCGGATGTGGCTGCATATCTGAGAAGTGTGAGAGAAAGATCTCTACAGGAGGATCTTCCACGCACAGGACAGGGTGGGCCAAGTGACAGGATAGCTACAAGTGAAACCGTTGACGCAGCATCCGGAAGTGAGGTACACCCTCCGCCACCATTACCAGAAGGAGTAAAAATCAATGTCGGAACCATGGAAGAAGATACCGAGGAGACAAAAGAGCCAGACCCAGAGTTCAAGAGGCGAATCGAGGAACTAGCCGCAAGAAATGATTTCCAAAGCGAGGAAGGCCAAAGGGAGTTGAGAACCTTAGTTACCGATGCAGTGTCTGGGCTGGCGAGGGATAGCAATGCTAGAAATACAAGGCCTAGGACTGAATAGAGGCCTGATGGCATCGTTTAGCACTGGGTCTACCGCCACAACTTTTCTTCAGCGCGCTACGAATGGAAGATTAGAAACGGGATGATACCGCAGTATGACAGTATTCTAAAAGCTTGAACACATGCTTGGTAAGTTAAGTGCATTAAAGACGTTATATATACACAAATCTAGGAAGAAGTCTAACAGTATTAGAGAAGCGAAAATTCATGTACAGATACAAGAAGAATTAAGGAGAGTTCTCCCAAGCGGCAAATAGCGCATCACTATACGCGTCGGCCAGTTGAACGCCGAACCAACTCAAACATTACAGCATGTGGCGTAGCATGTTCGGTCAAACAGCAACCGGAGGCTGATGACCAACTAATAGGGATCTTTCGAAATGAGCCCCATGCTCCTTGCAGCTCCTGTCCAATGGTCCAAGATGTTCGTCATGGAGGCTTGAGAAGCTGTTTGTTCTTGAAGGAGGAACTTGCAGTTCGTTGCCTTCTAGTGCCTTGTGATTCTTGCCATCGCGGCCGTCGCTCGGCCACAAGGCAGCTGAAAGTCTGCGAATAACGCTTCTACCTTCACTCTTCTCTGAAGGATCAGAGGGAGGGGACGGAGGAGCACTAGGCTCGAAAGGGTTCTTTCTGAAGCTGTCGGCTGTTAGCAAGACTCGATTCCGAAACAATCTGCAAATACTTACGGTGAGTTTGGAACGTCAGGGCAGCCCTGGTACTCTTCCTCAGCTGGTGGCGTACCAGGAATCACGTTGAGTGTCAGGTGGGGAGCAATTCGAGCTGCTGCTGGAGTTGATGGCATTGTCGTAGGATTCGATAGCGATATCGAGGCTCTGAGAGCCGAAGGAGAGCGAGCAGCTTTGGTAGGTGAAGCTGATGGAGTCCCATGATTTGTCACTGCATGTTGTGGATTGATTGAAACCGCATTTGAGAAACGTCTAAATACTCCTTTGGCGTACGAAGACGCTGTTGTGGGGGGAATCCGCTCCTCGTTTGGAGCATTGGGATCTGATGTCATGAGACTGAAAACACCCTTGAGAGCACTGATGCCGGATACAACAGCGTTTTTGACCACATTATACGAGTCTTCGAGACCAATCAAGTCATCCATGGAATACTCCACGTCATTAATCTTCAGAAGGCAGACCTCAATTGCATCCGCGATCAACGTAGTGCCAGTAATCCAGACGTGAGCAACGGCATCGCGTGAGGCAGGAGGCTGCTGTTCGATCACCGCGATGGCTGAATTAGTCATCTTGTCGATAGCGGATTCGACCGTTTGCTTCTGCTGGGAAATATCCACACGGATGCTCGCCCTCTTGGCCTGGAAATCCTCCTCATTGGCGATTATTTCTTTGGCCCTATCATATATGTTCTTGAAGACGTCTTGGTGGCAATACGCGATGCCTGCGTTCAAGTTGTCAATGGTCGAGATGACAAAATCAGCTTCGTCACCCGCAGCAGCGGTCAAGGTTGCCACATAATCTGTTCCTTCAAAGAAAGCCTGAGCTTGTAGGGCTTTGAAGAAGGTGAAGTCTCCAGTACGGCTTGCAGAGTGGAGGTTCTGCCTAATCAATGCAACTCTCTGCGTCCATTGCAGCTTTTTGGCGGTTACAACAGCTGTCATGGTGAATGGCTGTGGCTTGAATATGTACAATCGAAAAAGGTAAACTTGAGCGAAATGATACAAAGTCAGGGGAAAGAGTGGTGAACCTCACCGCAAGATTCCAAATGATACCCATCTTATACACTGTCCATCGTCTCTAGCAGGCTTGCCGCAAGATGAGTGGCGCCGATAGGATCAAATTCTTTTGTTGCACACGAGAAGTTCGTAACGACTTGTCGTGGTTTTATTTGAACTCTTGCCCACCTTGTCTGCTTTCATCTGGGATGCCGCGTCTGCTTTCCCTACACGAAAGCCACGTTTCTTTCCTCATTCCGGATGCAGGCTTCACTAACATCCATACTTCTCGCGTGGAAAGGTCCGACTACGCCGTGTTCCAAGCCGAGTGTGTCCGAGGGTACCGTCGTTCTGGAATGTTTCTTGGAACCCGGTTAAGGTTGTAAGGAATCTAGGGTCCATCAAAGAAGAACACAATCAAGTTTCGGCGATCACCTACTACTCGTTGTATTGTACCCAAACCGCAGGTCCAAGAGATTGCGTAGGCTATTCCGTCGATGTGGATCGTCCAATTAGCAACGTTTCAGGCTTCACACCGGAAGCTTATCAAAATTTGACTGCTTTAGCAACGTCCGCTACACAAGGAAGCTAGCAATCAAGAAATGAGGTGTATGTGAGTGCCTTTTCGTTGTTTGCTCTCGGGCTGCGTCCTTTGTACCCAGCTTGCGGCCTAGAGACAGCCAGCAAATATTAGATGTCTTTGGCTGGCGCGCCGTACAATCATCTAATGCTGATCAAAAGTTTCGAGGAGATCATTACACTGCTCTGACTTGACCTCATGTGAGCAAGGGGAGACTATACTGAAAAGGAATGAGTCTTAATGAGGTTGGGCGCGAAAATGTGTCCAATGAATGTTTTCGCCGTCAAATATCGCTAGATTGTTCTATTGGAAAGGCGAGCGTGGCAAGTAACGCCACACTCTAAGCATGACAGAAGCTTGCGCATTGAGGTTCTCGTAATGATTCGGTTAGCATTACTGCGATCTTGTGTAAACGGTGAAACACGTGCGGAAGTTAATGTCGAAATCATCGTTCCTTACCAGCTTTGAGCTGAATCATCTCATGCAGACGTACCTACGGCAAGCCCATCTCTTTTCCATACCTTTCCGTCCTTCATCACAAAGTCAACCTTCCTCAGCACTCCTACATCCTCCCTCAAATCCCCTTCCAATGCCACGATATCGGCAGCGACACCTTTCTCGAACCATCCAAATTTTCTGCCACACCAGGTACTCCCACAAGCCTCCCATCCTCTTACTGTCGCTGCTACTAGTACTTCTTCCAACGGCAAACCAGCCTTCAACATGAGCTCTAGCTCCCTTACGTTTTCTCCGTGGGCGAATGGACCTGTATCACCTCCAGTCGCCAATTTGACTCCCGCCTCGTATGCTGTTTTAGTGTAGCTCAGCATTCTGTCCGTCAATCCAAAGAGTTCCATCACTGCGAGGGTCGGGACGTAAATCGTCCCGTTCTTTTTCATTGCTTCAATCGCATCTTCCCCTGCCTCGTTCCCATGCTCTACTGTAGTTACTCCTGCCTCCGCAGCTTTCACAACACTCTCCGAAAGTCCGCAATGAGCTGCAATAGGCGCCTTGCTTATTCTAGCTTCCCTGACCATGGCAACCATTTCATCTGCTTCAAAGAGCGGCACATTCGGATTCCTGTCTATGGTTTCCCCCGCATTTGGTGGAAATTGGATCTCCTTCGCCCCTTTCCAGGCCGGCGGCGGAAAACGCAACTGTCGTTTCCGGTAATCGCCGTAGAACTTTATTACATCGGCGCCTGCGCCAATACGTCTTCTCACGGCAGCTCTGACTGCGACAGGCCCATCGGCCGGATCGGAGATGCGAGGTACGGTGGTACCACCGAGATGGTTTTCCTGCCTGGTTTCATAGCCACCAGAGCTGGCAATGGCTTCTGTGGCAACGAACAGACGTGGTCCCGGGATGAGTCCTCTGTTCACTGCATCACGCAGACCAATGTCTGCATCAGACACACCCTCCGTACCCAAGTCTCGGTACGTTGTGTAGCCTGCCAGCAGTGCCGCCCGAAGATGATTCGTTGCTCTAATTATTCTCTCTACCATGGACTCGTCTCTCATTTGATTCAGTGAGGGCGTCTCTGCATACGGGTGGAGGAATATGTGCGTGTGAGCGTCAACGAGACCGGGTAGGACGGTAAGGTGTCGAAGATCAATATCTCGAGTGAAGTCATGGTTGGAGGGTAAAGAGGACGATGTGCGCTCATAAACTTCGGTAATGAGACCTGTAGTGCGATCGACAGTGAGGGAGATGTTGTGCAAGAACTGTTTTCTTTGGGGGTCGAAAAGGAGACTGGTGTGTACCGAGAAGGAATCAAAGGCAACGTGTGGATGTGCCACCTCCTTCAAAGTCATGTTTGCACAGAAATGTACGGAGTACTTCGCGGCCGATGACATAGTGACGGGGCCAGTGCGAGCCATTTATCACATGCCATCCCTGTCGCCGACATAATCCATAACGAGACAGTACTGCCGATTATCCTCAAAATATCGTTACTTTGCAAGAAAATCCTAATAGCAGATGGACGAATACCTATCTATAGCTACTCCCGTCAATTTCAAAGTATAAAAAGTTTCCATCGATGCTTCCACTATGGTAGATTCTTTTATCCCACGCTCTTCAACACGCTTTCATTACTTAATGCTATCGTTGCTGCGCCAATGGTTCACGTACTTCAAGCTTTCTGTTCATCTGGAACACCTTTTTCCTATTATGGAAAAAGGAGTATGCCTACCTACTTTCCTCGTTAAGACCAGCACCCCAGGTTCACCAAGCCTCTCAAAGCCTAACGCGCAATCATGTGATAGCGCGCTATTCATCCCTGACGCTCGGGGAGGATCCCCTGCATCTGCGTCATAGATCTAAGATCGGACGAGATCCGTAATGCCCCTACCCCGGCCATTTCCCCGGACTCAACCCCAGATCTTTTCTCGAACAGCCAAGGTACCTTGGACATACTGTATGAAGTTACGGGTTTTCCATCGCTCGTTACCGATTCCCACTCCGCAACGTATTACTGTCTTCTCGTTTCACTCCTACTCGCGCATTATGGCCAAGAAACATGAGCGATCCGAAAGCCAGGATGGCGCGCTGAAGCACCCTTCGACCAAGCGTGCCAAGGAAGTTGACCAGCATACCCCCTTGGACCAATTGGAGGAGCAATTGGAGGGACAAAAGACTGATCACACCGCACGAAATGTTCTTCACTGGTTTCGCTCCAAGGATCTTCGACAAGAGGACAATAGCGCCCTCGCAGCCGCTTCCCAGAAAGCGAAAGAGGGGAAGGGTTCACTGCTTACCATGTACCTCTTCTCCCCCAAAGATATGGACTGGCATGGCACCAGTCCTGCGCGAACGGATTTCATTTTGCAGTCGCTTCAATTGCTCAAGGACCAATTGAAGGAAAAGCACATTCCCCTTGCATGTGTAACAGCGGAGGAGAGGGCAGAAAAAACTGATGCCATAATGGACTTCGCTCGAAAGCACGACGTATCCCACATATATGCGAATATTGAATACGAAGTGGATGAGCTTCGCAGAGATATTAAAGTTGCAAAACACGTGCAAAACGAACAAGACCTATCCTTCGAACTCCTTCACGACCAGACTGTCGTCAAGCCTGGGGAGCTGACAACCGGTAGTGGCGGTCCTCATAAGGTCTTTACGCCTTACCACAAAGCCTGGCTGGCTCTCCTGAAAGATGAGCCAAATCTTCTTGATGTTCAACCATCACCAGAGGCGAACGACAAGAAAGCAGCACAGGAATTTAAAGATCTCTTCGATTCAAAAGTACCCGCTCTTCCCGAGAGCAAGCAGTATCCACCGGAACAAGACCAAGGCAAGCTCCGCAAATTATGGCCTGCGGGTCACGAAGCAGGCATGAACCGTCTGTTGGACTTCCTAAAGGAGAAAGTTAAAAACTATGCGAAGCATCGATCCGAACCTGCCCTTGACCCATCGAGCAGACTTAGCCCCTACTTAGCATCAGGCATCATTGGTATCCGCGAGACCCTTTCCAAAGCAAAAGAACACAATGACGGGGAGAATTTCGACGAAGGCGATCCAAGTATCGACTCCTGGGTTCGCGAAATCGTCTTCCGCGAATTCTATCGGCAAATGATGGTTGTCACTCCGCACAATGCGATGAACCTCCCACAAAACCTCAAGTTCGATTTTGTACAATGGGAAAATGACGAAGAAGGATGGAAAAAGTGGTATGAAGGCAAGACTGGCGTCCCATTCATTGATGCAGGAATGAGACAGCTGAATGCAGAGGCTTACATGCATAATCGTCTACGAATGAATACGAGTAGCTACTTGCGGACAAACCTGTTGATTGATTATAGAAAGGGCGAGCGATACTTCGCTGAAAATCTGGTGGATTGGGATTTGAGCAATAACACTCAAGGATGGGAACCCAGTCATACAGTATTCAATCCGGTGAGCCAAGCAGAAAAGTGCGATAAGAATGGAGATTACATAAGGAAGTGGGTGCCGGAATTAAAAGATGTCCAGGGCAAGGCGATATTTGCTCCGCACGAGAGACTAGGAAAAAAGGAGTTTGAGAAATTGGGATACCCATATCCACACGTGGATTTCAAGGAGAGCAAAGATAGGGCGCTCTCACGTTACAAATCTGACCTTGCTGACGCGGACCCGTGAGCAAGATCAGCGATACCGGATTATACATACGTACCAGCTTTTAGAAGGAACAATCAATGGGCAGTGAAGCCACCGTCAATGACCAAGCCCGACCCTGTCATGAAACTGCTCATTGGAGACGCCAGGTAGATGATGGAGTCCGCAATCTCTTCGGGTTCAGCTGGTCTTCCCATTGGCGTCTTCTCATACTCCTTCTGCATTCTGTCATCTGGTATGATTCCTTGTACGAACGGCGTTGCAACGTATCTAGATTCACCTGGTCAACAACAACTTGATGTAAAGCCGAAAAGCCAAAACGTTAACGGACCCAGGGCAGATTGCATTAATTCGAATTCCGTCCTTCGCATAGTGAAGCGCATCCGTCTTCGTCAGCCCCATGACTCCATGTTTACTTGCCGCGTATGCTGCTGCTGGCGTATTTAACGATGTGCCTATCGTTCCGTACATACTCGCCACGTTCACAATGCATCCCCGGCCTTGGCGTGGGCCTACGACATCTTGCTTCATCATTTGTGCAAGTTCATGCTTCTGGCATGTCCAAACGCCGGTGAGATTGACGTCAAGGAGCTTCTTCCAGTCCGCGACAGCTATAGTTGGAGACAATCCAGCAGGGCCACCGATGCCGGCGCAGTTGACCGCGAAATCGATCCGATCGTGGCGAGCGACAACCTTGGCGATGGCCTTTTCGATAGAGCCTTCATCGGTCACGTCCACATGAAAGTAAATGATATCCAGGCTAGGATCTTGACTTTGAAGTTCGGAAGCTGTTTGGGCTAAGCCATCCAGATTGACGTCAGCTAATGCTAATCTTTGTGCCCCATATTTGGCGAATGCGAGAGCTGTGGCTCTACCGATGCCTTTCAATTGCTTCAGTCAGAGGTATTCTTGCAGTGGTCCACGTTGCTATAGTTTGAAGATTACCTGAAGCGGCGCCTGTGACGAAGGCTGTTCCTTTCAGCAAGACTGTCATTATCCTGTACAATGTTTGCTGTAAGTAGATGTAGTTTTCAGGTCCGTCAATAGAACCGATATATTGAAGTTCTGGTCGCAACGTCTGTGTTAGGAGTACATGGTAGATAACCGAGATTCCGCGATTATTTCATCAGACATGTACGTACCCTTGAGCGTAGGTCACCGGAATTGGCGCTATCGCATGCTGAAGCGTTCTAAGTCATTCCCATTTCTTTAGGCATCGTTCTCTCTCCTTTCACGCTTATGCCAAGCTTAATGAATCGTCCGGTGACGAAGGTGGGGTAGTCGTGGCTGCTCTGGCGATACTTGAGATCTACGATAGTCCCTAGTCCAGGGCATCATTGCACCATTGGGTGCTGAATGATTGAGCTGATGGATGTGCCGTTCAAATGGCCGCGCTAGGATTGAGGGTACGGTGCGGAATCCCTACAGCAACTACAACTTGCAGGGGTCGTACTCTTAGGTAACCATGTCTTCTACGTTAGGCAGGTGTGACCAGTGATCTCATCCACCTACGATGCTTTTTCTGAGTCCAAAACTAAAACTATCACTGGGCTGACTGCTGCCAAAGCTGTGAGAGGCCTCAGTCTTGCTACCAGTGCTTTAGCTTTTCATCTGGTCCTGCAGCTGTGCGGGCCTTACCACGCCCCATCTGACGGAGGAAAAAGCGTCCGAATTTGACACAGACCACCTACGTAAACAACACCATACTTCTTATCTCATACGCATATTCTAGTATTTGACAGTGGCTTATTTAGCTACTGACTCTACGGAATATCGTGAAGCCATTATGGTGATATCTCTTTGGGCGTTAAATATGCTTCTAATCGAATTACCAGCACGCCACACGTCGCTATGACTCGCCTCCCAAGAGAACTGTCTTCGGCAGAGTTCCGTCTACCTGCTTCCCTTAGATTCCCCAGTCATGAACAACGGTGGTGGAGTTTGCTGCATAGCCAAAGCGACGACATTATCAGCCAGTCGTGCACAGCATGCACTCCGAGGCTACAATACGCAAGAAAGAAATCTCGACTTCCACATCCATTGTCTCCGGCGCTAGCGTTGCCTTTTCTACGCTTTCAGGCCGATCCTACTTGAGGATGCACTGTACGCTGTACCGTGGTGTTTGTTCACCTCTGGCATGGAACTGCGTGACTTCATAATTCTTGAGGCCGTACGGCTCCTAACTTTTGTGCCCTCCTCAGCGGGATAGAGGACCATGGTAGAGGTGGCTGCCATTGCGACTGCACTCCGAAAATCTCCTTTCAGGTCCACGTTAAACAGGTCTTTCTCAATAATCTTGTCTCTCCTTGCTTCTAGTTCGTCCAAATCCGAGATCACAGACATGCACCGCCCGCTCAGAAATTTCACCGATGAGCCGGTGAGGAAGTCAAGTATACAGCGACGTCCGCAGCGAGTTTTGTCGGTAGGTCGAGCTGTACCATTGTTGAGCTGGAAATGTTCCTGGAGCAGTGTTAGAGCGGACATCTGAAGCTCTGTCCGCAGCCTTTCAAACCATACCTGCAAATGGAGAGCGGAGTAGTGCAGCGAAGTGGTCTTCGAGACTACGATGAAACAAGGGGAGTTCTTGCGCGCTGGTACCAGGCCGTCCACGATGCACATGCATTTGAGTCTGATCTTTTCTTCGTTCTCTGCAAGTACATATCGTGCCTCAAGACACAAACACCGTCAACCCGCCACAGTTGAGGTGGTCCCCTTGAAGTTGCGTCGGAGCATACGGGCAGTCCAATACTGCATTCTCACGGGGGGTAAATCCGAAACTCAGCAGATCAGGAGACCAGCTTTCCAAGGCATGTCGTCTAGACATCTTGGTCTACCTCAGGATAATCCAAAATGAGTTCTCGATGTTGCCCAGAGCTAGCAACTGCTAGGGTAGCTGACGTCTTGTCTCCAAAGAGAGAACTTCAACACCGGCTCCATGAGCGCACTGCATCTATAGCTAGTTTTCTTGCGGACCCTCTTATTCTTGATGCAATCGAAAGACTTTGGATTGTTTGTCTTATCGTTGAAGCGATCTCACAATTTTCAATACTCACTTTGTACGATGTCAAGTCGCTTCTGAAGATTCTTGCTTGGGCTGGAATTTTCTAAGACAAGTGTGGCCAGAATCTATGGGACGAAGCCTGTAAGGATGTATGAAGGCTTGAGAGAGTAATTTAGCTTGTTACCTCCAACAGAACTCCGCACCCAGGTCCTGAGGTTAGCTTTCCGCATACAACTCGCCAAGAGTAAACCACCTAACCCAAAATTGAGTGATCTTCGGTACTCTATGCTTGTGACGCCCTTATGTAGGTTCATCACGAGTCGGTGTCTCAACGCCCAGGCCGCCATAAATATCCGCTAAAGCTGACGACAAATTCAGCCAGGATCCATATCATTTGCTGACCGTAATTCCCAGCCGGACTAAGCAGGCACAATACTAGCTGTGCAATACGCGACATGCCAGGATGCGCGATATCCATTAAATCTGGGGACTAATGTCGAAAGTCCACGTGGACGGGAACTTGACGGGTAAAACGGGTATTGGCTCGTTTCAGATAGGTTTAATATGCTCCCTTTTCGTCTCGGTTCGTTATTAGGACTACAATTAATACAGAGTTGTATACCTAGTCATGAAATTGTTCACCTACCCACATATCCCTGCTCTCCTAACTAATGGCTCCTGTCAGGTAACCAGGTATCATCAGCACGTATCAATACAAGCAAACAATGCAGTTACGATAGAAGATGAATGGAATGCATGACTATGCAATCAGTTGACTATCCTCGGGCAGCCTTACTGTATTACCACAGTCCGACGATTGATTCTCATGTGCATTACTCCGTACACTGCGTCTACTAAGGAGCTAAGGTCTTCAGTGGTCACAGTCTCGATGGCAACGTCTTATTTCTTCAATCCCTGCCAATTCGGATAGTGTGGCAAGCGACTGTTTATCCGGAGTCCAGGACTTGAGCCTTCACTAACGGAACCCATGTGCTAGTTCTCCTCAGTTCCCCTTTTATACGTGTGGCCGATCCTTCACAATATCGTAAAGGCATAGCTTGGATCATAGATCACTGCACACTCAAAGTAACCTCGGCTTCATCTCGACTACAAGATTAGTCTAGCATTCGTTCCGCTAACAGCGAGCCTTTACAGCGTACGGTTCGGTCTGCACACCCAAGCTTAGCTCAGACCGGTGCCTTCCTTCAACTCTGCTTCGACAATTCCATTTTGATCCCCAGGCGGAAGCCAGAACTTGATGATCCTAAATCCGACGGGATCTACTAATTTCGTCCATTCCTCCTCCGTCCGTTGCGAACCTCCGCTGAGAACCAGCATCGTGATGTCCATGTCTAGCTGACGCAACGGCGGCTGATCATCTTTCATGATAATGTTGGAAATGAGAAGTTTTGAGTAGCTAGGTCGCATCACTTCTGCAAGGCGGCGGAGGATGATCTGACAGACAGGGTCGGGGTGATCATGGAGGATATTTGAAAGGAAATAGACCTTTGCTCCTAGATAGTGCCTGATATGTAAGAAAAGAGTCCGTCTTCATGTTCTGGTGTTGCATGGCTGAGCGTTGATGGTTCTATACCTTTGACGGGTTGTGTTCGCATGAAGTCGTGGCCCATCCTCTCAATCTTCGGATCCAAGTCCTTGATGCCGTTGATGACCTCGGGCAGATCTTGCAACACAAACCTTCCCTCGCAATTGGTTTCCTGGAGCACCGCCTGGCCTTCATGGCCTCTCCCACCCGCGACGTCCACAAAAGCAACCTTATCCTTTGTCAAGCCAGTCAGCATATCTCTTATGGGAAACCAGCTAAGCCAATGACTGCGCAGAGGTCCACCGTACAAGCCATCCATGAAACTCTGTAAATCTGCCATTGTGTCTGGCGCTTGCTTAGCCCAGTAACTGTGGTTATCTAGGTTAGTTCTCTTGGCGAATTGAAATGGCGTATCAGTCATAGACTGTGGCAAACGGTAGCCATTGGATTTGAGATAGGCGGGCGTCTTGAGACAGATGTGAGAGTTTTCGTTGAAACTAAGACCTACTGGTTAACCACCATTTAGGGAGTGGAGAGATAGAAGATAGAACGCGTAAAGGTCTTAGAGTACTTGAGCCTTACGCCTGCTTGCACTGATGGCAATGTCATGTTTCTCGTCGCAGGTGTCGCAGCATATCTATGGTGGCCTGCTTGCGCGGCAAAGCCGGTTGCCACCAGGACTCTCATAATACGTAGAACCAATCCATCTTGTGCTCCGGAGAGTCGCGCAAGCTCATGTGCAGTGCTTGGCTTCTCTGCCAGCAGTTGAAATAGGTTCAGATCATCTGCGACTTTAACGCACATCAACCGCTCAGTCTGACGGGTATGCTGTTCAGCCGGAAAGTACATTTTGGCGAAGGGACTGTGGGCAGGCTCACGGAATGCGCCAGATCTGCTACGAGTTCGTCCGGTTGCGTTAATTGAGCTGTGAGCTCGCGTGAGAGTTCCAGTAGTTCGGCTCGAGCATCATCATCAGCCAAGATTTCGGGACATTTGGAAATTAAACTTTGTTGCTGCTTTAGCAAGGAGCGAATGCGACCGGAGTCAACGTTCAGTTCAGATGACATGGTTGAAGGTCGAACTTCTGAACGACACGGGTGTCGCCTTGGATAGTTGAGATCGCGATACAGGAGTCTTCGCGCTGACCTTACGATGGTACTGTACTACGGAAAAATTTGCCAGCGTCTTGGAAGTGGGGAGCACGGGACAGCTCTATCACCGTCGTTGGGGCTACTTGGCGTGGCGCCTTTGAAAGAGATGGCTTGGAAGAATTGCAGCAGAGGTTTCGGTAGAGAGAGATGTTCCAGCTGTTTCACCTGCCCAATCTGCAATGCCTGTTCCAAGATAGCTTGAGCAGATTTGTGAAGTGGGCCAAAATACACAAGTGCTGCAGATTCTTGCCCTTTATGGGGATGGAGCCGAAGGATTTCCGACGATCCACTTGTCTGCAACTCACTGACTCAAGAAGAGAGGAGCGGAAGGTCTTTGGCATCACCATTCGCTGGAACATCAAAGCTGACCCAAAGCCAGGAACTACCATCAAGCGAAATTTCCGTACAAGCATTGTCCCTGTGAATCTGTCTGCGTGGCTTTTCATCTGACTCTACGAAATCTTCTGACGAATTTGCTTGCAACGTCGGAAGTCTGACAACTTCCTTGCAATGCTCCCATGCATAAAATGCTATCTGGATCTAGATATTCGAATGGTACGTCGGACACGTGGTAGCCGAAACGTTGTACCTTGATCCGTCCATAAGCCCTATAATACGATCCAAGAAATTAAATAATCAAACCAATTCAGTCTCATCTGGCCTTCATGGTCTTCATTCGCCTACTTTTTTTATTAAGAGAAAAATAAATGTCTTCAGTCCACACATTTGGACACAGTAGCCGTTGAAGAAAAGTCATACTGCCTAGTAAAAAGGCATTCACCGTACTCCGTCTGGCTTCCGAAAGTAGAGACATGTCACCGAATGATAGTGAACTCCAAGCAAGTACTTCGTACCAAAAATGCAACTGCGCCCGGCCAACTTTTTATTCATAATAAATTTGGACATCTGTCGTCCGAGTGATGTCGCTCTTGTCTGCAGTCCTAAGGATGTACTCCTCGCTGCCGCCATTCTGCACAGGAAGAACCTTGCCGTGCTTATTCCGATTAGACTCGGAATAATTGGAGTTGCTCTGTAGGGCTAGATTTTGACTGCGATTCGTTAGTCCCCGTCTTCCACTGGCCTCGACGTCGTAATAGCCGCTTCCTGTTCCGCGCTTGCTTCTGACGAAGAATGGTCGTATTGTTGGAGCGCTAGCTGTGAGAATGACGATGTTGATCTCGACAATGATCCAGATTTCAAGTTTGGTGACGTTGTACGTGAAATCGCCCACGGCCGAGAGATTTGCATTCTCAACGGTTTTGACAATTGATGCCGCAAAAGCACTGTAACCAATGAGCCAAAGTTCGTCCAGAAAGGAAGATGAACAGCAACTTACAAAAGACTCAGGCAAAGTACGGCAGCCAGAGCAATCTTGGTTGACTTCGCCATAGACAATGATCGGATCATGACGGCAGGAAGGGCGCTGAGCCAAAGATCAGAAATGCTGTTGAACGCTATTCCAAATTAGCTGCGTGATTTAGAATTCTCTTAGCTCTGCTTACCACTCGAGAGGTAGGCCAGGACAGTTTGCAATGTCAAGGGGATACAAAAGTCGGCGGGATTAATATGAGGATCCCAGAGCGCATTCGTGTGCGTTCCACATTGGGTAAAAAGCTCGATGATGATAGCTGCATCTTGCAGGAGTTGAATGGCAATGACAGCCCAAAGAGACCACCGAAACCATATGTCGCGTGGGCCCAAAATTCCGAGGAGAAAGCAGGCGAAAGAAATACGGCCAAACATTGGAGCGGTGATGATTACAGGCTCGAGGAAGGTCGTGTATTTCGTGGCATGAAACGCTTGCGTGTATGACAGGAAGATCTCATGTCGTCCAAGACCCCAGTGAACCGCAAACGTAATAAGCACGCAGCTCACGAAATTAAAAACCTAGGCAAGTTTAGAATTTTCTGACAATAAAGAAGGCGGGGGTCGCGTTCGATATAGACTCACCACCGAGAGAAGAATCATCCAGTCATGAACAGCAAGACGTCGCTTGACCATCATCACCGCAACCCAGAACCGCAAAATTACGACAGGCGTCGAGACAGCGAAGCCCACCCATGATAGAATGAGTAGTGTTGTACCGATATTGTTGTCTTGAGGTTGAGCCATGGCCAGTGTATTGATAGACCCCTGGGACCAGCCCTGGGTGAGTTACAGAGTAGTTACTTGATCTTGAACGAGTGCACGCGGATGTGAAGTAGCGATTGATCTTGAACATTGGGCTAGAGGGAAAGGCACGGTGGTTGTTATGTACGATACTATTGGCACATCGCCAGGGTCGACAGATTGATGGGCCAAGAGACTAGGGTATGAGTGGAGAGCAAGATGTTAGCTGTCGATGGGGAGGGGAACGGATCGATTGCTCCACTCATGGCAAGCTAATCAAATAGCCAAGCTGCCACTGAATCATGTCAAAACACAACTCGTCTAACAATCCATATATGTCTGGTGATATTCAATGCTTAAGAGTATCACTCGGCATCCGGACCAGGGTCCTTGAAGCTTGGGTACTTGGCCAAACCTCGAAATGGTTCGTGGCTTGAAGTTCAAGTGGCCCATGATAGGGATGGACGTGTTCGAGGGACGGGTTGACCGTTCTCGGTACCGAATCCGGCGAAACGCTAAAGGAGTGATGTAGGGATCGGGGAAGCATCCACTGCATTTTAGCAAGGTACGCAGGTACTGCAGGGCGGCCTTTAGCGAGAAAGCCAGGGGACGGTGGCACCGTGGCGTGGGACTCTCCCCGGTAGCAGTTGAAGCCCGGTGAAAATGAAGGAGGCACTGGAGAAAGCACGGTCCTATGGGTTTTCGAGTCAAGACCGCCCAGGATGATCGGATTGATTACGTACGGCACAGTTTTATGGGACCTGATGCACTCTATGGGATCTTGTGGGACCGACGATCCGAAACCTCCGTCTTCAGCGCGGGCCGTAGAATACGAGACGATTAGTGGCATCTCGAGGCGCAATTTCGCAGCCTCGATGGACTGATCGTCGTTCGCCATTCTGACGCGAACTGATGGGTTCGGCCCATAAAAATGGCGATATCTCAGTCAAGAGTCGCGCGGGGAGACGATGATCAGTTAGACGTCAACTTCCTGGCATTCTGATAGATTCAGGATGGTCAATATCAAAGAATTGACGCTGCGGGTTCCAGCGGATGGTATGGAGTAGTAGTATACCTGCTTACTACCTTAGGTACGGTGGTACTTTCCCAGTGGTCGAACCCATACCTATCCACGCTATCGCAACGGACAAACTGCAGAGAAACCAACAACCTGTTCCGTGCACATCACCGCTGCTAGGCCAAACGATTTCGAGACTATTCTAGTTTCCCCAGCCTCCGTGAGATGGCCTTGACCACCGTCGGTCGTTGGGTCTTTTGCCAGTGCCCTTCATGCATGAACCCGGAACAGGGTCGGTGGGGTTGCTCTACTATTCGGCAGTTGAGTAGCTGGTGTGCAGATGGCCACAGCTAAGAAGCCCTAAATGTAGCCCCAACATCGTGCATCTCAGTAATTTCTATATCCTTTTGCATCTTCTTTCACTGCTTGAGCCCTGGTCTGGCTTTTTTAGACTTTGCGCCTCTCGAGCTCCCGGAGACGCTCACAGAAATGACGTCCTTTACTAGACCCCAGAAAAATCTAATTCACAGGTGATTCCTGCCGTATCTACAGGGAGATGGTTCTGTTAACAGCTTCCGCAGTCATGCGCATGAAGAAATTCCTGGCACCGTCGATCTAAGAGCAGTGGAAGGTGATGATACTGCATATGGCCAGGCACTGTTCCCAGTACCAGCCGAAGATCCGAATGATCCTTTGCAAGTATGCATGCAGACTTCAGAGGTTGACGAGCAGAGCTATTGGACTAACTACTCTGACAGTGGCCGGCCGCAAAGAAGAACACTATCCTAATCATTTACTCTCTCTACTCGTTCTTGTGTAACACGACTTTGATTGGATCTTCGGTGTACATTTCTGTATATTCAAAGGAGTTCAATGTCTCTCCCACCGTCGCTTCTCAGACGAGTTCCTATCCGACTCTTGCCTTTGGCTTAGGTACAGTAACACGCTGAACTTTGTCCGCGGCTTGCGGCTGACAATGCCAAGGATGTCTGGTCTTGATCCCCATGTACGTCAAGTTTGGCCGACGACCAACCATGATTCTTTCTATGCTCCTCGTAAGTGCAGCCGCGAAATGCAACCCGACAACCAATCAGGCGTCTGACATATGAAACACTAGTATGTCTTTGGGGTCTTGGGCTGCGCTCTATCTCAGTCTTTTGGTGGACTTATGGCCGCTCGCATAATCCATGCCGCCGGTAGCGGTGTTTGCGAGGCTCTGCCTGTCCAAGCTGTCAACGACATCTTCTTTTTGCATGAGCGCGGGAAACGCATCAGTTACTACACTGCGGCGCTTTCTCTTGGCTCAATCGGCGGCCTTCCGGCCGGTTACATGCTTGCGGCAGGCTATTCCTTCCGTCTCTTCTACTATGTCGAGTTCGCATTTGGGATGGCTTTGCTTATCGTTGCCTTCTTCCTCGTGCCCGAGACTGCTTATAAAAGAAAGACAACTGTGACAGTAGAGAAGTCGCCGGCCGAGACGGGACAAGATTTCGAACTACAAAAGGGGGCGAGCTTCGTTGAGCCTCAGAAAGTATCTCACCTGAGTGTCGAGGTCGAAGGGGTACCTTTAGGACCACAAAGACAGACTTACCTCCAGTCTTTGAAACCATGGAGCTTCTACGATCGCGATGCAGAATTCTTCATGATGATGGTCCGATCGTTCACCTACTATTTCGTGCCGCCTGTCCTATGGGTCATCACAAGCTTTGGCATTTACATCGGATGTGCAGCGCTCGCCTTTAATTACACATTCCCTCTTAAGATTGTGGAACCACCGTACAACTGGAATGCCAACAACTCTGGTCTCATTGCCATTGCGTTTATCATCGGTTACGGCCTTGCGCTTCCTTTTGCGAACAGTTCTGACCGTCTGGCTGCGTATCTGACAAAGAGGAATAACGGCATCCGGGAAGCGGAGATGCGTCTTGGTGTAATGCTCCCAGCCATGCTTATTGGACCTGCGGGCCTCGTTATCTACGGCTTTGTGGCCCAAAGGAATCTGCACTGGATAGGATACTTCGCAGGAGTCGCTATGCTTGACTGGTCTGCACTTTTCTTCTTTACATTTACATTGGCTTACGCGATCGACTCTTACACGGCCAACATGTCCGAAATGCTGATTGCGATGAATATCGGTAAGAATGCAATCAGTTTTGGTATGGGGTAAGTCTCTCCACCTAAAGAATTCGCATCTCCAAATTGGAAATCGCTAAATCGAAATAGTTTCAAGCTTCTCACCTGGATCCTTGAGAGCGGTTATGCAACAATTATCGCGGGTGCGTTTGGTGGCATAATACTTGCGAATAACCTGGTACTGCTGCTCTTCATGTGGAAGGGTAAGAGCATGCGTATATATTTCGCCAACACTTGGCTTTCGAGATTGCATAGGAAGACGATCAGAACGGAAGGCGAAGTTGCCTAAAGTGCCGGTCCACTTTATGAAGTGCTCACGGGCTGCAATCTCTGACCGTGATCTCATCCTCGGTGGTCGTCCGTAGGGCATTACTCAAGTGACGAAATACCGATCATACTTCAAAGGCTATTTCCGTGTGGTTGAAAAATTTCGATAGGAACGTACCATGGACGCCCATGTGATGTCACGGAGCGATGAAGACCAGAGATTTCCCCTTCTAGCGTATTACCGTACATACTTTTATAGAATGCATTCTTTCCGTTCACCTAGAAGCAATGAGAAGAATTCGTGATTGAGATATCAGATGGCAAATTTAGTATTGATGCAACGAGGGCTAATGTCCCATCCAATTGAATACAAAGGCAACCGTCTAGGATTGCACATGGCCTGAAGCCCATGGGTTGTGTGATCGCCTCGAGAAATAGGACCTCCAGTTTCGGCACAGGTGACATCATGCCTCCACGTCTTGACGCAGTGCCCGCCACAAGAACTTGGACTTTCCCCAATCTTCCTCCAACATGTCGGCCTGGTCGAAAATGCAGGAGTCGCCACGGAATCTGATGAATGGGTTGTGTGTGACAGTATCACTGCTGGCTTTCTTGCTTGCTGCGCTCAGCCAAGCACACTCCGACCAAGTTCCGCTCGGGAGTCATGGTCCGCCTATCAAACTCCAATCCATTCCTCTCTTAGGTTTTGGCACCTGGAACCTCCGGGTTAGCGCCCAAAATACTTCTGATGCCGTCTCCGCTGCCCTCCAGACTGGTTACCGTCACATTGACTGTGCCAAGGTCTATGGCAATCAAAAGGAGGTTGGCAACGGCATCGCAAATGGTCTGAAGAAGGCCGGCTTGGAGAGAAACGAGGTTTGGATAACATCAAAGCTTTGGAATGATCACCATGATCCAGACCGGGTTGAAGAAGGTCTGGACGAAACCCTATCAGAGCTCAACCTCCAATATCTGGATCTCTATCTGATGCATTGGCCTGTTGCCGCCGAGGGTGGAATGATCGAAGAATCATATGTAGAGGTAAGCTTGCTCGCGCCGAGTCCCTAGGTATTGTAACATTTGTTGACAATTCCTGCAGACCTGGAAAGCCATGACCAAACTCCTGGACACAGGCAAGACACGCTACATTGGTGTCAGTAACTTCGATCCTCGTCAACTCAAAAACCTCATCAAGGCGACGTCCCACAAGCCTTCCGTCCATCAAATGGAAATGCATCCATACCTACAACAGAATGAGTGGCTCCAATGGCATGAGGAGAACGGCATTCATGTTACGGCTTATTCTCCTCTTGCCAACTTGAACCCCACTTACAAGGAAAAAGAGGCTTCGTCTAAAAAGTCACCGCCGGCGCTCCTGGAAAACCCAGAGCTTACGAAAATCGCCAAGAAGCAGGACTGTACGGTTCCTCAGGTCGCACTCAAATGGGGGATTAGCAGAAAGACCTCCGTCATACCCAAAAGTTCTCAAGTTTCACACATCCAAGAGAATCACGGGGCACTTGAATGCAGGCTGGAGAGTGACGATTACAAATCCCTGGCCAAGGTTGGAAAGAAGTATCTACACCGGTTCAACAATCCAAGCAAGTCGTACGGAGTCCCCTTGTTTGAGGGGTTGGACGGTGTCTAAGGGTGATGAGACTTTACACGCCCGTCAAGCCTTTCACGATGAAAGATATCTATATCATATTAAAAAGCTGGTTAGGAAAACATTGAAAAGTTACGAGAAATATTAATCATTCGATGTACACTAGCGCCATGTGTTGCTCGCCCTTCTTGCTCTAAGTCCCTTACCGTGTCATCCATTGCACGGGCGAGAGATCAAGCATATGAGTCACGAGCTATCTTGGCTGGTCTCCTCCGTGCTCTGAAGCTGCTTTGAATCTGGAACTTGACAAAGCCTTCTGGTCGTCAATGCGCCCATCGTGCAATCCTTGGCTTGGCTAAAAGTCTCCTTTCTCCTTTATCATACTGCTAAACCAGGGATTTGCTCACTGCCATCCACCTCCCGTAGCAGACTGAAGGATGCCTTCCACCTACGTTTGTGTTCTTCTATCTTCATAAGTCTCTGCATCGATCTACATCTGTGTGCAACATGATTGTGTCGAGTAGATGTCTGGAGCCGTGACAATGTCTTAGGATTGACATGGACGAAGACATAAGAATAAGAGCCACAGAAACCGTGGCAGTAACTTATTCTGTGAAGCAACACTGATACGATTTTGACTCTACGCTAGATACTATGAAAGCCAGAACAGCGAAGTGGAAGTACGAGCTGCATCATTCCCATTGGAAGCTAGTACGATGTACGCTTGACGTCACCAGTCACCCTGTTGTAAGGACCAACGAACAGCGACGAACAATCCTTCGATTAATACTACGATGAAACTCCAAGGCAATCTTCGAGAAATCCATATCCCTTGACGCCATGAGTACCTACGAGCTCCAACGTCTCGAGAAGATCAAACGCAATGCAGGTCTGCTCAAAGAACTTGGCCTTGACGCGAAGTTAAAGCCGTCATCCCACGACGCCAGACCATCCAAAAAGCGCAAGCTCAATCAGTTCGACGCGCCCCGACCGACGCGTTCATCCTCACGTATCGCAGCTTCAGAACGCCCTTCATACTCGGATGAGAAAGTCTCTAC
Organism: Viridothelium virens; assembly: GCA_010094025.1. Classification (NCBI taxonomy): domain Eukaryota; kingdom Fungi; phylum Ascomycota; class Dothideomycetes; order Trypetheliales; family Trypetheliaceae; genus Viridothelium; species Viridothelium virens. Next base: position 67,925 of record ML991826.1, on the reverse strand, counting down.
GACACCAATCCCCTCATCACGCAGCAATAACCCCCGCAAGAAGACCACCCGCTCTAAAAACTCCCCTCCACCACAGACGACCAAGGACGAGCCCATCGACGCGTCTATCGCTGGAGTAGAGGAAATCAGGGCAGGCTGGACAGACTGGAAGGCAGAAGCTCCGTCTCCCACGCGCGACACCCACGGCGCCTTTCGATTCCCGGACCACGCGGACTTCACGCCGAACAAATCTCCCGAAGAGATCCTGCGCGAAGGCTGCTTCGGCGGCTCGTACTTTCGCCCGCTGTATTCAAGACACCTCGGGATCACCGTCTCCGATGACTGGAAAGAGCTGCCGTCGTCCTGGGTCGCGGGGCTGAACGTCGAGCGGGTGCTGGCGAACCCGGAGTACGATGCTGAGGTCAACAAGTTCGGCGTGGCGTGCGGGCAGAGCATTGAGGAGTGGGAGGCGAGCGGGTGGATCAATCATAAGTACGACGTCAGGGGCTGGTTTCAATGGTATTGTCGTTTCTTTCTGGGGCGGAGGTGTGAGGATGATGAGAGGCAGATATCGCGGTGGAAGAAGTGCGTAGGGGAGACGGGACGGTGGAGGCGACTTCTGCTGAAGAAATACAAGGCGATGGACGTGCGCGATGTGTTTGATGATGGGGAAGACGAGGACTCAAGGGAAGTGAGTCCTGTGATGCATCAGACTTGCCATCATTGGGCTTTTGAGGTCAAGCAGGATATCCTAGATGCCTTTTGGGCGTCGGAGAGGTGACATTACATATCTGGTGGTCAACAAGTCCTAATCAAATGCTGCAATGCTGCATGGCACATTGGCCGTCTATTTTCTTTCTCTATATTACAGGTAATATCGTCTGTGCAGGCCTTTTCGGGAAAGGAACATTCTCCCAGCGAGGGTGTCCTTCTTGCCCGTCGCCCATGACGAGCATTTGTTCTACACCGCAGTAGCCTCCCAGGCCCGCAGTAGTTTGCTCAAGTTGCCATGATCCATTAGGTATGTCCGGATCACGATCTTCAGCTACTGTGCTGTTAGGTTGCCAGGTATAACGCCATACGACGTCTCCTGGTTCCTCGGTACGACGGTAATTGATGCGTATACCAATCAAGTAGGTTAGAAGGCCATGGATCCAGGTGAATGTGCGCTCGACACGACGCACAAGATGGAGCCAATGAAATGTTGCTTCATCATACGAAACGCGGACATAGGGATTCATGTAAATTCCTGTTTCTTCCGAAGGTAGAGCGGGCGAGAAGGTCTGTAGACGAGCATGGATAAGGCAACATTCGGATGAGTCCCAGAAGAGCTCGTGGTCGTAGGTAAAGCGTAGCGGTTTCGTATTAGGAGAGGTCGACGTCGAGAACAAGCTGGTAGATGAAGGCTCCCCATGCTGAAACCATTTTGCATCAAATGCAACCATTCCTCCCCAGCAGCTACGTACCCGTACTGCATCTTTTTGAGCTAGGACATCGTTCCTGCTCTCGGCCTTCCCGCTGCCGCTGAACCAAGGAAAGAACGGGAGACCGAGGGAATACCCTTGAAGATCTCTGGTTGCGAAGGTATCGTAGAATTTAAAAGGGTTGATGAAGTCTACAGCGCATGCGGCGCGATAATCAGCCGTTCCATTGGCATCGGCATTAGTAGAGAAAAGTAATTGAACAGCATCTACGGGATCGAAGATGACATCATTAAGGAATAAAAGCTTGTCAAAAGTGATTCCGCTTGCTGGGGAATGCCGATCCTCAAGCGGTCGTAGAGCTCGATTTCGAACGTCGGCAAGGAATGCTATTCTGCGTACTCGCTCCTCTCCGGAAGGAAGAGAGGCTTTTGGTAGGCGATCAGCGTCGAGGTGTTCTGCAACAATGGAAGTATTGCCTAGAGCAATCAGTTCTGCTGCCGTTCTAGGCTATGAGTTTACTTACATTGCACCTCACGGCGGAACACGTCCAGAGAAGCGTAGGCAATTTCGTCCGGGTCATTTTCATATACACTAAGGAAAACGTTGTCGGGGCCAAGAAGATCGATCAGGTCTAGAACGGCCTCTCCCCACGCACCTCCTGTCAAGGTGCCGTCGGGGTCGTAGATACTTGAGGCTATGAAGACCTTCTCATTGAAGAGATTTGCTCGTCCAGGAACCGAAGAATTGGATGATCGCTCCCTGAGAACGCCATAACGAGCAGGGGCTCGCGTATACGAAGGGAAGAAAATGGCACAAAATACAAGAAAGATAAAAAGAACATGGGGTAAGATCGCTAGAAAAATACAAAATCGTCGAAAAAAGCGCCTCAGCCTAGATGAGGCCGGTAATGTGCGGTGGTGTACACGATAGTCGTGGGAATTGTTCACCTGTTGTTGTCGCGTCCATGGCTGCTGACGGGTAATCCAGGAGACGTTGCGGGGGACGGAGGTCAGTCGGTGGAGAAGGTAGCTTGCGGCCTCCTGCAAGTAATACGATGAGACCCTTGCCTGCGACGAGGACTTCTCCAAAGGCTCATATCCATTCCATCGGGGAAACATGAAGGCTGTCGAGGGGAAGTCGTAGTCGTGTGTCCATTCAGCTCAAGGGTGACCGGTGTGCGGAGGACGTTGGGCGGACCTTGGGGATTATTATCTGTGAATACTCGGTACAAGAGACAACACGCCTTCTATGACAGGGGTGCGCAGTGGGTTACCGATCCGAATCCTATGTTAAGCATCACTGGGCGATGCGGAAAGTGATGTGAGGGCCGTCTTCCTTAGTGAGCTGGGCGTGTGTGGCCTAGAAGATCTCTAACCGTCGAGGGGCTCAGCTGGAGAGGGTGCGCGTTCCCATCTGTTTTTCGCGTCAGGCGAGCGAGGCTGTGCTGCAGCAAGTGTTCGACCACGAGGTTGACAGGCTGAGCCTTGAGAGCTTCGCAGGTTGCGTACGCTGGATTGACAGATAAAGGAAGGCTTGCGATATGCTTGGCCTTTCTTTGAGCCGGATATGTACAATCAAAGACCGATACCATTATTGGGGTACAAAGGCTGCGTCAACCGCGTGGCTGCGAACGTAAGGAGCCTGCACTAGCATCGGACACGCGGTGACTACTTTACGCGGATTCGGCAAAGGGCCCAATGCAAGAAGGGGGGATAGCACAAAGGCTACGGGCCATATCGATGCCAGTGCGCCAGGGAGTCCCTCGGTCGAAGGGCGACCGTTGATACATCGCCGCTTCTCGCCTATCTTGGCCGCAATTTCTAGACCCCACAAGCGCATGGTGATCTAACAAAGATGAACTACTACTCCATACTGCAAAAGGAACAACCTCTGCGGCGTGCTTCACCAATCTCCACCGACAAGAACCAACGACTTTGACTTTTCCAATTCTATTTAAGTTCGTTACTGTACTGTTGCTTAATTTATCTGACATTGGATCTTCAAAGGAACAGGAAAGTTGGTAAGGCTGGTAGCGGGCTTGATCGACGTAATCCTCCTCCTTTTTCTGAGTTTACAAAAAAAGGGGTACGGAGTGCCAAGATTCAGGCAATTACCTTACATTACCTTGATGCCTGCGCATCGTTCTGGGATCTCGGGGATTTGTAGCACCGTGGCCGATAGACGACGTACCGCCTAATTAATGAGCCATTGACCAGACGCGAACCAGCAAATCACTCCCCACCGTAAACCGTCTTAAAATCTACGCAGGACTCCGTACTGTTTCGTACTACTGATACACGGAGTACGACAAAGCCAATCAATAGACCTGCTGGCACTTGCCTTCGCCCATACGCTTATGTGAGCTATTCAACTACCAGCCCATGCCGCTGCTCAACTGAACAAGATGATGGATTGCTCGTTCAACTAGCCATTTACAGACATGCCGCCTAGTCATCAACACGGCTGAGCCGGAAATGAAACGCTGAGCTCGCGACACGCTCGCCAAGCTGAGGCCGGGATCAGAATCCATGTCCACGACGAGACCCTGGAACGTTCCCAATCACGATAACGATCTCATCGTTTCATCCTATAACTAACTATCAAGACACTGGTGTACCAACCTTACTATCGCAGAGACTCGGGCTTCGAATGGCTCTTCGCCCTCCGACAATTGAAACTTTCACCACCGATTGTTTCACGCCGAATTCACCACCAGTGCAACCCCTCGATATAATGAGACGGGCTTCCAGATCTCGAGGCGACTCTTGAGTGGTAATAGTATTCTCCTGACAAATAGTGAAATCCTCGGTCTGCCGAAGGATGGGTATCGATCGTTCATACAACGCTCAAATAGAAAATCAACAAGATTACGACGCTCCAAGTCCGTCCTCATGATCGTCCATCCATTCCAAACGCTCGCTTCATCTTCGACATCAATGCATGTTTCCCGTCCACCCTCGTGCAAGTCCACTGCAGATTGTACCCAGTCCTTCTCTTGTCCTCGCTGCCGTCATCCTGATGCATCCCAAGCGTCCTCAAATCCAGCAGTCTAACATCGACCTCCCATTTAGTCCCAGTCTCGTCAGACACCTCTTTCCACAATTTCTCCATGCCCTCTTTACTGCCAAGCCAGAAACCTTTCACTCGACTGTATTGGCCCCCAGTAGACAAGGGCACCTCGTAGTCTACTGGGAAGCCATTTTGCGAGCCCACAAACATGGTTCCCGGCGCTGGCTTCAATAGCTTGATCAGGCGGGCGGCCACGGCAATCTGCGTATCTCGATTGAAGAGGTGCATGAACTTAGCGCACCAGATGATGTCCATCTGGCCTTCAAGATCCTTGAGCGGCGACTGCGACTTGAAGATATCCGCCTCCAGGAGCTTGCCCTGGAAGCTCGACCGGTCGTTGTAGAAGTCGAAGCTGAGGTCGAAGAATCGTGGCTCGACGTCGAAGCCATACATTTTATTGCTTGGTGCTCCTTCGTATGCGAGCTGCCGTAAGTCGGGAGCGATCATGCAGCCGCAGTCGACGATAGAAGCGCCTGCCTTTAGCCGCGATAAGATGCGATCGTGAGAGGCATGAATCAGAATAGATGGGTTGAGCCATGTCATCTGCCCCACCGAGGGGTAGGGACAAATCGCCCAAGCTCGGGTTTGCTGAGACGAGAGATCAGTCGCGAGGTCATTAGGGGCGGGGCGAACTGTGTAAATTCGGTAGCACGCACAATCGCTTTGATGTGACGCTCGACTCTGTCCGGGGGTACCTTGGCATACTCTTCTATGAATTTGCGCGTCTTTGGTCGCAAGAAGGCGGCTAAGCTGGACGTGTTCTTAGGCTCCTGAAGCACTTGGTCCTGGTCGTTCGTTGTTGCTGGGCCAGACGGCAGACTTTCCCACGACATTGGTCTGCAGGTGCTCGGACGCAGTTCCTCGTAGTTTGCACCCGCTAAGCCTTGCCTTCATGCGAACTGGAGTGGTGAGGATGTTTGTTGCCCTTCGCTGTATCGAGCTGTGACACTCACTAGTGCTTACCGAAGCGTCTTGAAGCGCGCCAGCTTTCCAGGTTTTAAGACCAACGCCGCGCCGCATTTCAGCGAGCCATTCCAAGTACTGGAGTACACGACGGTACGGAAGAGTAGTCAGCTGTCACGCCAGCTACAAGCTCGCCAAGGACCGTGGTCGCAGATATCTGTGTCTGCGCCAGAACGCTTTGTGCCTAAGGTAGCAACCAAGCAACAAGCACAGTAAGACCCATCCTCTCTCCGAAAATCCAACACCTCCCCTCTGTTTCGCGACAACGTCCGACGAACGCAATTCTTCTTTGCTTCGAACCTCGCGGTATTTGGATCTCTGAGACTCGAAGAGCAAAATTCAATGGAGTTCCCCCTCTCCGCGTACGACGTGCCTACTCATGCCACTTTCGGCAAAAGCAGACGAGCCGAGGTACATTTTCGCAAAGAATGGCCTATCTAATGCTCGAACACGACATTCCGGGAAACGTCCCACACAGCAGCCCACACCTGGCTTTCCCCGCATACTTTTCTTTTGCTGCAGCTAGAGCCAAACAGCCGCATTACTGAACGACACCGACGAGCTACCCGGCAAGAAGGCGTCATGGTGCGTGATACATTCAAGGTTCGTTAACCCCTCTGAATTTTCTTCGCCTTTCCACTATCTTTACTTCAACGATCTTTCTTTTGGGGATATTTTACTGGAAGACATTGCTAATTCATCATGCCGATTAGATCGAGATGGAGCATAGACATTCCGCGCGTTTCTCTTCCCACGTACCTCTTTGGAGACCCCAACGGCCCTTTACCAGACCAAACGCCCTGCTTCCTTGACGCGGACCGTCCTGATAAGCTTTATCTGACTCTTAATACCTTTCGGCTATGGGCCAAAAGATTGGCTCATGGGCTCCGCAAGGCCGGTCTGAAGGAAGGTGACCGCGTTTTGCTATTTTCCGGCAATACAATATTCTTCCCCGTCGTTGTGCTAGGCGTCATTATGGCTGGGGGCATATTCACCGGGGCAAACCCCACGTACGTGGCAAGGGAGCTGGCATATCAATTGAAGGACTCAGAGGCTAGATTCCTCATCGTCGCCGAGGGCAGTCTGGAAACAGCGCTTCATGCCGCCCATTCAATCGGCATGGACAAGTCGCGAGTGTTCCTTTTCGATGACGGTGCTGACACATTTTATGACGAGGGCGCTGGCAAACAAGGCGTTCGGCATTGGAGCCATCTCATTGCAACTCCAGAGGAAGGAGCGGCATTTACTTGGGAAAACTTAACCACCGATGACCAACTCAAAAGAACCGCGTCTCTCAACTATTCTTCTGGTACAACCGGAGTTCCGAAGGGTGTCGAGATAACGCACCGAAATTACGTGGCGAACACCTCCCAGGTTGCACATACAGCTAGGCTTTCTCCTGAATATGAAGACAGGACAAAACGCATGCGCCTCCTGTGTTTTCTACCGATGTATCATGCTATGGCACAGACGATCTTCGGTATCAACTCACCAAAACGAGGTGTACCAGTGTATATCATGCAAAAGTTCGACTTCCGGAAAATGCTGGACTGTATACAAAAGTATCGGATTACTGATCTGTCATGTGTGCCTCCTGTTGTGGTTAAGCTCGCCAAAGATCCGATCGTGAAGAACTATGACCTCAGTTCAATAGAAAACGTAGGGGCTGGGGCAGCACCTCTGGGTAGAGAGGTCTGCGCGGAGTTGGAGCAATTATGGCCGGAGGGCGTAATAAACGTAAAGCAGGGCTGGGGAATGACAGAGTAAGTGGGATCCACTTTTCAAATCCTGAAATCTTGTCGGATTCGGCGAGCATTCTGCCAAGTACTAGAGGAATAACGCTGTCGAAATTGCCTCCGCAAAGAAAGCGCGGGTCTAATTTATCTTGGACTAGATCAGAGACTGACTATCGATAGGGCTACATGCTCAGTAACAGGCTGGGACCCCGGTGAAAAATCTACGTCGTTCGCAGTCGGGGAATTGAATGCTAATTGTGAAGCACGAATTATGTCTGATGATGAAACAAACGAAGTCCCCCTTGGTCAACGAGGGGAACTTTGGATACGTGCGCCTAACGTCATGAAAGGCTATTGGCGAAAGCCTGAGGCAACAACCGCGACCAAGACTTCGGATGGCTGGCTCAAAACTGGCGACATGGCCTTCGTCGACAATGGCAAATTCTTTATCGTTGACCGAAAGAAGGAGCTCATCAAGGTTCGCGGCAATCAAGTCGCTCCCGCTGAACTCGAAGCACTGCTGCTTGAGCATCCCGACGTGGCGGATGCTGCAGTGATTGGTGCATTAATCAATGGGGAGGAACTGCCGAGAGCATACATCGTCAAACAGCTTCAAGCTTCGGTGACAGAGCAAGAAATTCAGCGCTTTATGCAAGAGAGGACGTCGAGGAACAAGTGGTTAGTTGGGGGAGTTAAATTTTTGGATACGATACCCAAAAATCCTTCTGGTAAAATTCTGAGGAAATCGCTAAGGGACCAGGCAAAGATGGAGGTTGGCGAGCGTCCGAGACTTTAATGCTGCCAGGGCAGAAGCGTCTTCGAGTAATATCCAAGCGATTCAGCGTCTTCGCAAGTTCCCGGGACTGTTCATGAGACTATCTTTTTGACGAGCTGCTTCGAGGTGTCCTTCAATGTCCTCTCCTCTGACTTCGCTATTGACTCATGCAATATTCAAAACGTCTGGGTAGCCCTTCACCTCCTGCCGCACGAAGTCCTTTTGGTGATGTGAGACCTGACAAAGGTTCTAGGGAACAGTTGGCCATCGCCACTAGCTAGAGCAAGGTCATGTCGTATCTCGAAATTATGGCTGATCGTTTGGTCTGTGCGAAGAGACGTGTGTAGACTCTAATACTAGACGCGATTGCACTTGCCTCCATGACTTTTTGCTGCTTGCAGACGATAGACTTGCTTAAACTCTGGAGTTATCAAGTCTTCATAAAGGGTTTCCTTAGTACAGTGAGAACCGGTCCCTTCCACAGAGGTCACGTGAGAGCACACTAGAAGCATTTCCGTAATATTCGCAATAGTAACTTGGACACATGCATTTCATATCTGTCACCCACAAGCATAGCCAGAAAGCCATGCGGCTGGGAGTGATTCACTGCCAACGCTTGCTTACCCACGAGCACAGTGGCAAGAGTCGATCGTCAGAGCACCAAGGATATGGACATCGGAGAAAGGCGACGAGCTATACGATCTACAAGGCAGACAGTCGAGTTGTGGAATAAGCATGACAATGGTACCTCGTTAAGGCTTAGAGCTGGCAGCGAATTTGCAATGATCGCAGAGCAAACTAGAAGAGTCAGGCCTCTTACCAAATATTCCGTAATATATCTACGGAGTTCCCGGTAGCTCGTCCTAAGGTTTAAGCTTTTATTCCGTGCCTTCATGGCATTCTCCCGACGTCCCGGACAACGTCGATCTTTTGGCGTACTCTTAACTTTTCATTACTCGAGTACACGCGGACGCTACGAGAATTCTTCTCATTCCCATCGGCTTTTACCCTAACTACGTGTTGCTGACAGTGTGCGACTCTGCCAAGCCGGGATGGAAAGCTTGATACTCCCGCATGAACTGGAATCAGAATTTTGCCATCATGTAAAAGCACCTCGAGTCATCACAAATTCGGGTACGACACCAAACGTGAGATGCCGGAAGCGATGCTTGGCCTTGTTCAACTAGGCACGAGACTACTGTCTCTCCTTACAAGCTTTTGCTACACACCGGTCAAGCGTGGATTTTGGAATGGAAGCTCCCAAAATGACAATACTTGATTACAGCCAGGCCAACCCTCTAAGCTGGCGTGCGAAAAGTGACGACCAAAGTAGCGGTGAATGAATCTCTACTCAAGACAATTGATAAGTTATTATTCGGAGATGTTTCCCCAGAGACTGGTCCGTCTTTGAGATGTGGAGGTCTGCAGTGTGATTCGGCCACTGTTGCAGCGGTATTAGTGCGGCTACAAAACACGTTTCAGGCCATCTTGTGGCACAAACATGTTTATGCCTTGCGGCTCAAAGAAACGTCTTCTTCACATTATAAGCTTCTCATCTCAGACATACTGTCCCGGATGTGGAACGTCTTGGCAGTCATGAGAAGAACGACAGGCAGACTGCAACCCGCATAACATGTCATACCGAGCGGCCCTCGTCTCCAAGCACAGACGAGACATGGCTAGATGCTTTTAGGGTATACTTATTGCTTCATGCGTCACCGGAATATTTGCAATCCGATTCTCTTCCAATAGATTCACGGTGGCCATGTTTCTCCAATGCCTACCCATGGTAGAACTGGAGAGGCTTGGCCTGCATTCGCGTCGTTTAATGCATCGGCTCTATAAAGGTGGACTAGTCCTTCTCCTAGACAAGACCAGCTCTGGTAGCAAAGTATATGATACCCGTCTCTTGCTCTTCTTGGCTTCTTAAGTCTCTCTCTTCTACTTCTTGGCGTCTTACCCTCCTTCATTCCTACTTTATTTTCACTTCTATTAATCAACACCTGCCGGCTCAGGATGTATTTTAGACCAGCACTCGCTTTTCTTACCCTCTTTGCTGCAGGCCAGCTTGCCGCAGCTGCAGTAGGTGAACCTGGTTGCCTTTTGGATTCTAGCATTGACCATGCTTCGCAGGCAGTGGACTATAATGAAGTCGAACTGATTCGCCGCGCGCTTGCTGACTGCGAGAACGATTCTCCCAACTGCGGTGTTGAAGCTGCTGCTGCTCCCGTTCCTCGGTCCATTGTCAGCTTCACTCGTCGCCAGAGCAGCGCCAGCTCGAACACGAATAGCAATGGAAACAGCGGGAACACCGGAAACAACGGAAACAATGGAAACTCTAACAACAATAACAACAACGGAGGCTCGAGCAATAGCAACGTGAACTGCAACCCCAATAATAACAATAATGGCAATGGAAACTCAAACTCGAATTCGAACTCGAACTCGAACAGTGCTTCAAATTCAGGTTCGTGAACCTAAATGAAATGCATCGATAGATCAACTCACTTACTCCGCTATGTAGGCTCCGTGAGCGCATCCTCTAATTCAAACAATGGTGGTGGAGCATCTAGCAGCGCAAATACGAACGGTAGAGGGCAGGGAAGTGTGAACACGAATTCTAACGGAAATGGCAATGCGAATGCAAAGTACGCCTCAAGTGAAGATTCCCACGAATGACTCAAAAAGCTAACTGGCTCCCAGTTCGAACTCGAACAGCAACAACAACAATAACGCCTGCAACAGCAATAACAATAACAACAACAACAATAATAACGGCAATAACGGTATCAACAACGGCAGCAACAATAACGGCAATTCAGGCTCGAATTCTGGCACCAATTCCGGAAGCAACACCGGGATCAACTCTGGTAACTCTGGTAGCAATACTGGCAGCAATACTGGCAGCAATACCGGCAGCAACACCGGCAGTAATACTGGCAACAGCTCCGGTAACACCTCTGGCAGCGGTACCGGTATCAACTCTGGCAACAATACCGGAAGCGAGACTGGCATCAACTCTGGCAACACCAGCGGTAGCAGCTCGAGCATTAACAGCAGCGGCACTGGCCCAAGCAGCACGACATTAGCTACCAGCATCCAGCCGGCCGCAACGACTGCAGGCGCCGTGGAAGCTTCTCCATCATCTTCGACGTCCTCATCAGCATCATCAGCAGAATCGTCGTCGTCGTCAGCCTCAACAGCGGCCCCGTCACCAGCTTCGACGTCAAGCTCATCCAGTGCGCCCGCCGCTCCGAGTCCAGCGATAGCACAGGCGAGCGAAGGGGCCGGATTCACGTATTAGAGATTTCTCTCACGAGTAGTGGGGTTGAGCACGTTGCAGTGCGAAACGGGCGGGTCTACAGGGTCATGTTTAGTTTCAGTGGTACTTCAAACAGATTTAAAACCGATTAACGGATTGACGATTTTCTTGTTTCAAGATCTGGAACGCTCTGAAGAGTAACGATTCGCTTTTGTAGTGATTTGCTGGTGATTGTAGGGATGGAGTCGGAATAAGTACTCCCGACGATGCGTTTGCCGTTGCCCCGATCGATTGATACATGTACTGCTTGAGCACTTTGCCCAGAAGAGATGGTGAGGAGCAGAGCATGCTCCAGGCCATCTACCTTTCCAAATTTTATCTGGCCGGAAATCAATGAGGCAAGAAAGAAAATTTAGTCACCATTGCTTGGCTGGTAATAGCTGTGCCTTTGCAAATGACCTACTGATAATTGCTTGGTCACACACCACAATCTTGCAGCTCCGAGGAATCTCCGTTTATTTCCAGCTCATCGTGCTCCAGCTTTGGGCAAGGTTGCTTTGGATTCACCGAACAGCTAGAGGTTTATTCCTTTCCAGATCTTCCGACCGGCTTGTTTTGCTGATACAGCAAAACAGCATCACTTCATTGGACACCAAACTTGTCCGACGATGATGGAGACTGTGAAGAGTCGCTAGGCTGAATCTAGCTTGGCAGAGGCATAAATGGTAGCTCTATAAATTCCAATGCCAGCCCATACCCAAGACAGTGCAACGGCCTACTTATTTTGGGCTGAAAGACAATAAAAGCATGAACGGGAGGGACAGTCTTGGCGGGCGGAACAATTACCAAAATGACTACAAGTGGATTGCCTACCACTGTACTCCTTAGATTGTTGGTTGTCATTCATTTATCCGCACAAATTCCCAGGCATAAGAGGCGACGCCCTGTCGTACGTCTCCCACGCTCGAATCGTGGTAAGATGAATAAGGCGGGGAGAATATCGTGATACCGTCATTCCTAACGAAATAGTCACTGCCATGGCGCTGCAGAGTCCAGGTTTGACGGCCCAGATAATGCGAGCTTTCAGCTATCGGTTATGTATGGAACCAATGCATGCCGGAAGCTAACAGCTTCCTAACCAACTTGGCGACGGCGCTGAGCAGCTTTCTTTAGTAGAGCATGCATCTGGGCTTATGTTGATGCGGATACTGCATAATATTGCATGCGCAATGGATTATACCCGTGAGCTCAAGGTATGGTAGATTCCGTTTAGAAGCATTCGAAGCAGCTTGGAACGTTGGTCTGCAGCGACGGCTGCAAGTCCAAGTGGGGGCAATGGTGTCTGCATCGAAGTGCAGGCCTAGAGCTAAGGCCAGACAGCCGATGATCGAGATTGACCGGGTGTTCTGCAAATTGTGAAGCCCATAGTCTCTCGAATATGTTGATTGAATGGATTCGGTCTCGTATCTGTAAGAAGCCAGTGATGAGCAGCATATTCGTGACGATTATTCCTCCCCGAGTTACCTGAGCGAAATGGCTCGTTACGTGGGACGCAGTGCGCTTCCAGTCCGGATAGGGTTAGGCGAGGCATGGGGGATGCCCTCTTCGGCAGTCTTGTGGGCGTATTCCACGTTGGAGTACGGAGTGAACTGCAAGGTGACGAGAACGTGCGCGGAGGTTTGATACATTTCGAAGGAAATAGAGAAAAAGCATTGCCTTGACTGGCTCAGCGCAACGAATTAGGTGGATGTTGGTCATAAATGATATGACATCAAGTGCTGACCGAGCGCGCGCTTCCCCAGGGGCCTGCACATCATCACATTGCGACGGGTCCACCCATTCGCAAGACGCGAGATTTCGTGTGATGATGCCAGAAAGCAAGCGCTTTACGGGGTAGGGCTTCCGAGATTGGCGAAGTGGAGCGCTGGGCGACGGAAGTAGGTGGACCACGTAGTTTTGCAAAACTCTGAAGTTACTTCACGAAGCCCTGAAGCAGCTGCACTCATTGCGTTCGGAAGGTTTCCAGAAGACGACAGATCTGGATACGGTAGGCTGCCCACGGCCACCCAGACGGCCGAGAGAGGCGATGGTCGGCGTGATGCTGGTTGGTGGGAAGGCACTGCAGGCGACGGAGGATGGTGGCACAACAGCGTTCTGCCGCGGCCGCGATACGGGCGCAAATCAGTGTTTCAGAGTGGCAGAAGAGCGTTTTCTAGTCTGCTGCCCGAGGAAACGAACCCCTGAATTCTCAGGCTAGCGGCACTTGTGCATGAGTTGTGGAGACTTATGGAGGCTTATGAAGATTTATGGCCAGTTGTGCAGCGGGACCTGCAGCAAGCAGCGACCCCAGCGTCAGCCCCTTCGTCATCCTTGACGCCAACCCCAGGAACGCGCGACCGGGGGATTGGCCTGGTGTGCTGCTGTGCTAGCGTGCTGCTGTTTTTCCTCGGCGGCTCTCCGTATTCTTTGGTGCTTTTGCCCACTCCGCTGCTTTTTCCGCATCCTTCAGACGTCCACTCCTCTTGCGTGCAGCGTCGATCGGGCGGTGATCAGTTGGATGCTCGGAGGGAGCGGCAACGCCAGGCTGCCAGGCTAGGCTGCTAGGTTTTGGCGATAGTAAAGGACGTGGTACGGAGTACAGACGAGCAAAGCATTGTCTCGGGTGCCCCGTCCGGTGCTGCGCGCACCGTTGGCGCAAAGCCATGTGTAAGAAGTCGATGAAAGGCAAGGGCACGTTGCCGTGCCGCCCAGAATAGCCAGACGAGGCCGAAAGAGTGACAAGTTAAGCCGGCTTGGGAGAGGCCCCCGGATGGGGTGGTGGTGGTGGTACTCCAACAGCGCGCACCATGCCTCTCGTGCCAAGCTCCCACCACTCCCCTACGCTATTCCACGCTATTCTACGCTTCCCTGTCACTATCCCGTACCTACCTTAGTGTGTACGCCCACGACGCCGTACACCTCGCACCCAGCGCCGTGTGCTCTCTCTCCTCTGCTGCAGCTGCGGCCCGTAGAATCCTCACGACAGCTGCCACGCGCTGGGCTTGTCCTTCACTCCCTCTTCTGTCCTCTTGTCATTCCTTCCCTCTGGCTTGCCTTGACGTACGCCTCCATTCGCCCGTTCTTGCTGTTTTCCTCTCCCTCTCCCTCTCCCTCAATCGTCGACCACACCCGTCCTCTCGTTCCCCCAATCTATCCCGGTCTCGCTTGGTTTCAGATTGCGACATTCCACGACAAGCACCTTCACCTCACGAACACCGCCATTCGGTCCATCCTTCAATACTCCAGCCATCCTATTCACCGTGCTGTTTGTGTTCACGGAAACGCCAAACAGTTCCATCCAATTCACTGACACGTGTGGACACCCTCACGCATCCCTTCACCCGCTCAGCCGAAGACGTCTCTTGAAGCGAACAAAACGAATGCCCACTAATGTTTGACATGCTATACCGACTCTGATACGACTCTACGACGTCAAGTTATTATCATACTTGTAACGGCTGGAATATTGGGGCGTCGGCTTCACGTTTTGAGAGAGATCAACACCATACAAGCAGGCACGCGATACTACAGGACCATCGATACCGTATCTCCGAGCCCGAGGATGTCCTCAACTTTGATCAGAACCTTTGACTCATAGACTTCACCACTTAATCGACAGCAACAGAACTATCGTGTCTGCCGCTTCGATCATTCCTAGGCCGGGGTCGCCTTGACCCTTGCCCGCCTGGGTGTGCCTACACTCATGACGACTCCACAACCTCCTGTCACGTTGCAAGGCCATTGCTCGGTCATCGACAAGGAAACTCTATACACTTACCAGTCCAATGCTTTCCAATCTTTACCCCTAAAACAAGGCGCATCATGGACAAAATTACCCATGGGCGCCTCCGTGGACGGCGGTGTATGTGTGAAGGCAGTACCTAATGGCGACGAGAGCCAAACAGCGCTGTATATCGTGGGCGGCACTTCGAGCGATAGCAACTACCCCGGCCTTCAGAGATTCACATTCTCAAACCAGAAATGGGACACGCTTTCTCCAGTGACAACTGTCACCAAAAACCGACAATGGCATGGCGCCGCCTACCTCAACTCGACATCCTCCATCCTTATTTACGGTGGCACTCAGCAGCAGAGTGATGGGCAACTCTCATCTCAAACATTCGCCATCTCGACTAAACCTCCGTATAATGTCTTAGCCTTCAACTCACAAGCTCCGCCAGTGCATTCGCCGATTGTGATGCCTTGGAATGATTCCCACGCAGTCATGATGGGGGGTGCGTCTACTAATACCCAGGTCTGGACTTTCTCTTCAGATGACGGATGGACCAAGCTTCAAACCAGCCTAACTCAGGGGATCCAGGACAACGATGCCGCCACCGTCGTCTCTGGAAGTGATGGTTCTAAGGTATTAGAGATCTATGATACCAGTGTCTCTCCGAACAACGTAACAGAGTATGTACTTCTAAACCCAGGAGGAAGCCCTGCGTCGGTCGGAACAATTCCCGGAAAATCACGCAAACGAAAGAGGGATGCGTCGCTCGCGAATTGGCCTGTGTACAATGACACACTCGCTCCTACAACAATCAGAACCGGATCTTCCATCGCACAAGATTCCAACGGCCTAGCCGTCATCTCCGGTGGTGATTCTCAAAACCCAATCTCCCTTTTCAATCAGCAGGAAAATTCCTGGTTAAATGCAACCCAGTTTTTTGGTACATCGGAGGCATCGACGCAATCAACTGGCAATCCCTCCGGAACGCCTTCGGTCGTCCTCCCATCTTCATCCACAGCACCTTCCTCAACTTCAACCTCGGCACCCAATCCTAATCCACCAAAATCGAATACGCTCACCGTACTTGGTGCTACCCTAGGCGCCATTTTCGGCATAGCAGCAATCTTATTATTAATCCTTCTACTCTTCAGATGGCACAAGGCAAAGCGGAAACGGTCCGAACCAGGATCACCAAAGGACGAAAAAGATCGGTTGAGCTTTATTGACCGTGGAGCGTCTTTTATGAAAGAAGCGGGTGGGTCCATGGCAAACCTGGATGACTCTCTCAAACCACCATATACCAGGAAAGCCAAAACCAATTCTGCTTCCTCTCTTTCCTCACTGGCGATCATTGCTGGTAAGCTCAATCCTTCACAACAACATGGCCACAAGCGTGGTGCTGGAGGTGAAGGGAGCATAAACAGTCGAACAGAGCTCGTGCAGAAGAAGGTTCACCCACTTGCCAAATCCGAAGTCATGGAAATGGATCGCTTTGACGAAAAGCCAGATATGGCGACAATGAAAAGTCGCGGACCAGTGGCGGATGGTACGATCAACCCTATGATTCCTGTTCCAGCGCCCTCGCAACAAGCAACTCAGCAGCGAATGTACGAGACACCAGCACCAGCACGAAAGCAACGGAGTTCAGGCTGGAGTCGATATTTCAATGGCAATGAGGCCACAAATCTAGCTCAGATGCACAGCCATGATCGCTCGACGTATGCGTCTGCAACTGACTCCCGCAGCTCGGCTGCAAGCCGAAGTAATTACACGGAATCCCGACACCATCCAAATTCCGTGGACATGGTTGCGCCATTAGAACTGCCCGATACAGGAGCTCAATTTGATGGAAATCGAATCAGCAGCGTTGTCACGGGGTCTACCAGCGTCAACCATTCTGGCGATGATCTACCTCAGGCACAAAGGGCGCAAATAGGGATGAGTAGACCAGAGTCAGAAGCCAGCGAAGCATCCGAGAGCGTGCTTTCTTCAGGTCTACGATCTCATCTTGGCGACGAACCGAGTTCATGGACACCCGGCGGTCTTGCCTCCAAAGACGAGCGGGGTGGAAGCAGCATCTACACGAACTCCATGCGCGGCTCTGCTCTCCCTGGCGGAGCCGCCACCGTTGCCAACATCGGTCGAACACGTGAAAACACCATCGCTTCATCCGTCTACCCAATCAGCAGCACCGGCAATCGCGACACCATGGACCACGACTTCCCTCGCCCGCCATCCAACACCGGCAACGCCAGCCCTGCAAACTGGAACCGCGCTCACCCCATCGCACAACCGCCGCCACCGAACAATCTCCATCCTTACGGCACAGCACCCAAACCCGCCTCCACCTTCCCAGAGCCGCGATACCCGCCCGCGCCCGTGTATCCCCAAGCGCAATCCGGCCGCGGCACGGGCGCGCCATGGATCTACGGCGGCGGCGGAGTCGGCGGTCGTGGTCCGGGCTATCGATCGCCGAATGGCGCGCAGCCAGGAGGTGCAGGCGCAGGCGGGAGAGGGCTGTACGACGGGTCGGGCTGGGGCGGTTCGGGAGGCAACACCCCCGCGACGAGTGTGCACCGGGACAGCGATGCCAGCGACGTGAGCCATCATGTTCACAACGGTATGGACTTCCTTCGACCGGCGACTGCGGGGACTGCGTCGGCGGGGGTTGGCGGCGCGGGACGCTTGGGACCGGGGAGGGATAGGAGCTCGAGCGATACGGTGTGGCCGAGTGCGGCGGCTGGCTCGGGTCGAGAGCATAGCCGTGTTGATGATATGAGCTGGTTGAATCTGAATGGGGAAAATGGCATTGGAGGTGGACGACGGTAGATGAATTGTGCGGTGTCGTATTCATCTCACGGAGCGTACTCTGTGTGGTTGAGGACATGTAGGGTATGTCGCTGAAGCAGCTTGATTGCTGCTTAAGGGGTCGAGCCCTATGCATCAGCGCCATTTGGCGCGCTTTCTCCTTTTTCTCTTTCTTCTATATATTCTTTTCCTTTTTTCCTTCAGATTCTCTGGACTCTCCATCTGAAGTTTTGGCCTACTCGGTTTCCTTTCGCATCTGCATCTTTTGGCGCGCCAGGGCATTCAGGGCATCTTGCGCCGTCCGCTCCCTACCCGACCTACGTCCAATTACTTCTTGGGCCGCGACGAAAGGTCGGGATAATGTATGTTCTAACGTTTGGGGGTGGAAACAAAAGTCATCTCGAAACTATCACATGGATATAGGAGGGTAGAATTTGAAGGATGGGGGAATACGCATTGACGAGGACTCGACGATGAGGGGAAACGCGTCGAGTTGGATGCATGCGTGTAACTAGTGAGATGAGGTGTTGTAGTGAGCTCTCTGTACGCGCATTTTGGCGCCTACGTCTATGTATATCACTTGTATATATGTAACTTGGTATTCTGCAGACCGTCTGAAACCAGCTTATACCAAAATCGCCAGGAACTAAAGGTGCGAAAATTCCTACATCGTCACTGTTCAAGGCCACCGAGTACTGAAGGATGAGAATGCGCTGAGCAGACCTAATTCTTCATTGATTTCTGAAAACCTCAATTTCAGTCTTCCTGCTACGCAGCTCCCTGCTCCTTCTTCCACTGTCTCGCCATCATCAATAACTTGCTCATCTTTGCATCACTCTCATCATCTGCTGGGAACACGTAATCGATAAATTCCTGGAACTCATCCTGACCAGCCAACTTTCTCCTCTTCTTAACTTTGCGCGGCATCTGTTTCTCTATCTTTTCCACATCTTCCGTACTGCCGTGTGTATTCTCAAAGCTCTTCCATGCATTGAGCAGAGACAGCCGGTCTTCTTTCAGTTCCTGTTCGCGGTATACCTTGTGCGCACGCTCAAACACCTTCCTCGCCCTCGCTTTAGCCTCCTCGGAGATCGGTTTCTCTTCCTCATCCTCTTCTTCGGCAGGTGGCTCTTCGTCGGCAGACGGGGCATTGACTTCGAAATGGGCGTATGAGATCCACACCTTGACATGCTGGGTCTTTTCCAGTAGGCGTTCGTACAGCGCCCGGGTTCGATCATACTGTTGTTCCTCCTCTTCGAAATCGATATACGCCTTCCACAGAAGCTCCGGCATATCTAGGGTTTGCTGCTCGACTGCTAGCTCAAAGATCCCCCGTACACGATCAAGATCGTCCAGACCCCGTTCAAGCTCGGCGAACTTGATCCAGGCTTGGGTATTCGACGGATTCCATTCGATCCATTTCGTATACAAGGTCCGACATCGAGCAAAGTCGAAAAGTTTCAGTTCAAGCTCGATATAGTTCCTGAATAGCTTGTCCTTGGGACACATACCGAGAGCTTGGCCAAGAGTCTTGCGCGCGGTAGTCAATTGCATTTGGCGAACCTCGAAATCGGCTTTCAGGAGCCAGATTTTAGCAAATGTAAATTTCTTGTGAGGAATGAGCTTCAAGCAGCCGTTGTAGATGTCTCGAGCGCTGTCAATATCTTGCGCTTCGAGCTCCTCAAAGAGTGCGTAAAAGATCCAGAGATAGATGTATCTTCGCCAGTGACGTTTTTCCTGCGTAGGTGGGATCTGGGCGAGGGCTCGTTGGTACACTTCGCGCACACGGGAATGGTCGCCGGATGCCTCTTCCAAGCGCGCGTAATCGATCCAGGCATCATAGTCTTTAGGACGTTCCTTCACCACTTCTTCGTACTGTACTCGTCGTTTGGAGGCGATGACATCTTCAACACCCTCTCGTTCGCCAAACTGCTTTTCAAATTGTGTGTATTGTTTGTGCAGGTGTGCTGACTTGGATCGTGACATCCGGTCCAAAGCATACTTGTAGATTGCTCGCGCCCGCTCGTACTCTTTGAGTTTCGATTCAAATTTCGCGTAAGCAATGAATAGTTTTTCGTCCATGAAGTCATCACCAAGGGTCTCGACTGCCATTCCGAAAACCTCCCGTACGAGGTCTGAAGTGCCGTTCTCCTCTTCGAAGCGGGCCCATTTGATCCAATTCTTTGGTTCTGGATGAACGATGGTGAAGCGCTGATAAATGTCACGAGCTCTCTGGAATTCTCCGTATCGCTTCTCAAGCTTTATATAAGCGCTCCAAGCAGCTTCATCAGGCTCCCAGCTCATCCATCGTTCGAACACCTGTCTCGTGCCAGGGATATTGACAAGCGTTTCCTCCATCCATACATATTTGAACCATAGTTTGTCGATCTACGTCATGTCAGTATCCATGTCGCAGAAATAGGGAATTGAAGGATAGCTACGTACCCTTGGTAGGATCGTAACTGCCCGGTCGAGAAGATTCCTCGCATGATTGATGTTGCGATTCTTGATCTCACTATCCACATAACGCAGCCAGAGGGTCACTTCCGTCGGCAGGACGTCCAAAGCTCTCTCAAACACGGATCGCGCCCTTCTGAATTCTTTCTGCTCCAGTTCCCAGGCTGCATACCGTGTCCAGTTGTCAAGCCGTATCCGATTGCGCCGCACATAGTCCTCAAACTCTCTTCGTTTCCTGCCTTGATACTCGTGTAGCTCTTCAAGGTCGGCGAAGCGGGTAGTGGGAGCTTTGAGACCGGGTTCTTGACGATCGACAGCTTCACGGAGGAGCTGCTCGGCGGAGATCTGCACTTGCGCGGGCGCCTTGTTTCGTACTCTAGGAGGTCCGCGCGATGAGTCCATTTTGCTGGTAGCAGCTGCAGACGCTGACTCTGAATCTCAGAAGCAGGTGTGTTACAAAATAGTAGCGCGCCCTGGTGAAGAGTTGGGTACGGTGAAAGTCGGCAGAATCAATTTCGTTCGCTGACTTGTTACGTCAGCGCCTAGCTTCCTGCTGCACATTAACCTGCACATTAGCGATATCCACTCACCCACTCACCTGCAACACACACCACCGACTCCACCCAGAAGCTGGTGCATCTTGGCGAGGTCTTACCAGGCGCGATGGCGACCCTTGCAGATGAGCTTCTAAACGATTTCGAAGAAGATGAAGGTCAAGAAGAGGAAGACGAAAATGAGCACCTCACCACGGGAGATGGTGTGGCTTCCACGCCAACTGCGAATGTATCGAAAACAAGAGAAGCCGCTCTAGATGGTGCGAGAATGGAGCTCGATGACGGTGATGAAGCAAGCGACGAGGATGAGGAGCTGATGAATGGTAGCACTGTTAGCAAGGTAATGGAAGATGCAGAAGATGCCGATGAGACAAAGGAGAGAGTCGAGAAGATGCAGCTTGGAGGCATCAGTGATGTGAGAAGCGTTGCCAATCTTATGAGGTCCCTGGAACCTGTTCTGCAGGTAAGTACTTTCTCTGCTGGCTCTTTGCGAATGCGCAATTTACATAGAACGACAGCCCTGACTTCGGCCGTCCTATAGAAAATTACACACTACCAAAACCTACCTCCCGAGAAGCAGAGCAAGAATGTCGGCTCGATCGAAGACAATCCCGAATACAAGCTCTTGACGCAGTCGAATACAATGTCGACGCAGATCGATGGGGAAATCATCCTAGTCCACAAGTTCATTCGAGACCACTACTCTACGCGCTTCCCAGAGCTTGAGACTTTGATCAGCAACCCGCTGGACTATGCAAAGACAGTGGCAATCCTTGGCAATGGGCCAATGGATAAGGTCAAGAGCATAGCGGAATCATCAAATAATATGGTCGGCCAATCCCTACGCTCCGTGCTTGATGGTCCCAGCCTCATGGTTGTCACTGTTGAATCCTCCACAACTCGCGGCCGTAATCTGGATGACTCAGAGCTACAAACAGTTCTCAATGCATGTGACATGACATTGAAGCTCGACCGTGCAAAGCATATCCTCACCTCCTATGTACAATCCCGCATGAATCTCTTTGCGCCAAACCTCACAGCTCTCATTGGCTCTCTGACTGCTGCTCAATTACTAAACTATGCTGGTGGACTAACTGGTCTAGCTAAGACTCCTGCGTGTAATATTGCACCTCTTGGCTCTAAAAAACAATCCGGATTGGGCTTCGCTACAAACGTTGGCATTCGCCACCAAGGCTTCCTTTACCACTCACCTCTCATCCGCAATATCCCCACCGACTTAAAGAAACAAGCATTACGCATTGTTTCGTCCAAGGTCATCCTTGCTGCCCGCGTCGACCACGTTCACAGCGCCCTGGATGGTTCTACTGGCGAAGAGCTCAAAACCCAATGTCTTGAGCGTTTGGAGAAGTTGACTGAGCCTCCACCTAACAAAGGCGTCCGTGCTCTTCCTGCGCCAGATGACAAACCCAGCCGAAAGCGAGGCGGTCGAAGAGCTCGAAAAGCGAAGGAGGCTACAGCCATGACGGACCTCCGCAAGTCGCAAAACCGGATGGCATTTGGCAAAGAGGAGGCCGAGGTGGGCTACGGCACCGGTGATGGAACAAAAGGTCTTGGTGTGATCGGTCAAGAGGACCGTGGAAAGGTTCGTCGGGAGGTGATCGATCAGCGCACCCGGGCGAAGCTATCGAAGAAGAATCCTGGTTGGGGTGGTGGTACTACTACTAATGTCGGCGGCATGGCTTCTAGTCTGAAATCAGGTGGAGCAGGAAACGCATCAACCTTACGTGCGCAAGGACTACGCACTGCAGGAGTAGGAGGCACTGCCACGGCGGGAACCGCAAGTAGTATCGCCTTTACACCGCTGCAAGGCTTGGAATTGGTAGATCCGAAGGTGAGAGAGCAGATGAATCGAAAGGAGCAGGCGGAGAAGGACAGGTGGTTCAAAGGAGGCACTTTCACAGGTGTGGGTGGCGGACAGACAAGTTCGGCAGGTGGCGGAAGCGGTTTCAAAGTCCCGGAATTACCCAAGAAGAGGAAACTGGAAAGTGACTGAAGCTCTTCTTACAGACCTTCACGGGTGTGGAATTGGGCGACTTGCCCCTTCTCGGATTCATATAATCATTGTAGCATTTTGCATGGCCCGGCGCTCTGGCTGGGAAACCATGATGGCTTTTTAACTTTTAGAGAGCGAGGGAACCAACACATCAATGTTGATCATTATACTTAGATTTCGCTGAGCTCTTTCCATAAACAAGGTACCTACCTTGGCATGTACATCATTTCTTGTGGTCCACTTCTTTCAGTGATTACTCGTACTGTAATAACGGCCAAGCTCCTCTTAATGCGTAAGAACCCTTGATGTCATGTGTAATAGAAGTCCCGAAGTGATATGCAAAACAAAATTTTTAAGTATCAATATTAGGTACACTGAGGTATTCAGTTGCAAAGCAGGGATTTTTCCTCAATCCAAAATTCTTTTGACGCGCGATGCACACAGGTCAAAGCACGAGCCTATCGATGTCGCAAGGCCCAAAGAGTAACGAATATGGAGTCGTCTGAAGAAAATGTTTGTATTGCCAGGCCTCCCATCCATGACGATACTGTCGTATCTCCAGTGACGGAGTCTTCTCCGGATTAGCTCAAGCTACAAAGCTTGATCTAAGTCAATACCCTTGGTCCTAATGACCGCGTGTCGAACTGCAGCGTGACGACCTCATTGCTAACACAATGAGCGAGCCTATGTCAGAATAATGCTGAAAGAAATCTAGACCTTTAGCTCCTGCCGACGGAGCTATCCGGCAACAATCGCAAGGCCTCTGAATAAGGAAGTCTCGGGACGCAGTTGATGGTCTTCTACCAAATTTCCCAGACAAGACTAAATTAAAAATGGTCGAAGGCGTCAACTAAAATAGGTCAAGGAGAGACTAAAGTACCTTCGAAAGCATTGCCGGAGGTTCAGCTCCTCGACGACAAAACGGATCGGACTCCGTTGACCGGACAGGGCACAGTGACTAGTGACGCTGAGAGACCCTTTAAGCGGAAGCGGGTGGGATGATTTCTGCCTCTGCCCTCAAATTCTCTTCTCCCCCACATTGACTTCTTTATCTACTACCCCTCTTTCCCATCTCTCAAAACTCAATTCCACCATCATGAGTGCTCCCGCAAGCAAGTTCAAGGTTGCCGATATCAGCCTTGCGGCCTTTGGTCGCAGGGAAATAGAATTGGCTGAGAATGAGATGCCGGGGTTGGTGGCGACAAGGCAGAAATATGCTGACGAGCAGCCATTGAAGGGTGCTCGCATTGCAGGATGCCTTCACATGAGTATGTCTTCCGCACAGTCTCTGCGTGAATGTAGCTGAATCACTTCTAGCCATTCAGACTGCTGTCCTCATTGAAACGCTCAAGGCCCTCGGTGCCGAACTTACATGGACGAGCTGCAACATCTTCTCAACGCAAGACCACGCCGCTGCTGCCATTGCTGCAGGAGGCACGCCGGTGTAAGTTCAATCGATTACGCTTAATATCATTAGAGATCTAATTGTCAAAAGCTTCGCCTGGAAGGGTGAGACTGAAGACGAGTACAACTGGTGCCTTGAGCAACAACTCTCAGCATTCAAAGATGGCAAAAAGCTAAATCTTATTCTCGATGATGGCGGAGACCTCACAGCCTTAGTCCACAGCAAATATCCTGACATGCTGAAAGACTGTTACGGCGTCTCGGAAGAGACAACTACTGGTGTGCACCACCTGTATCGGATGTTGAAAAACAAGGGCAAGGAGCACGGGCTCCTGGTTCCCGCCATCAACGTTAACGACTCGGTCACTAAATCCAAATTCGACAACTTGTACGGATGCCGAGAATCGCTTGTTGACGGTATCAAGCGTGCAACAGATGTCATGATCGCAGGCAAAGTTGCCGTAGTAGCCGGATTTGGCGATGTTGGTAAGGGATGCGCACAAGCACTACACTCCATGGGCGCCAGAGTCCTTGTCACCGAAGTCGACCCTATCAACGCCCTCCAAGCTGCCGTTTCGGGATACCAAGTCACAACGATGGAGGATGCCGCACCAGAAGGTCAAATCTTCGTCACAACAACAGGATGCAGGGATATCCTAACCCAGCAGCACTTCGAGGCTATGAAGAACGACGCAATCGTCTGCAGTAAGTGATATCTGGTTCTACCTTTCGTTTCCGCCTTCCATTCCTTTTCTTCTCTCGCCTCGAGCAAATTGTTTGGTGTCATTCTATTCGGGAAATCATGTCCTGATCAGAGCGCAGACATCGGCCATTTCGATATCGAAATCGATGTTGCCTGGCTGAAGGCGAACGCAAAATCCGTCCAGAACATCAAGCCTCAGGTTGATCGGTTCCTGATGCCGAGCGGCCGTCACATCATCCTCCTGGCCGAAGGTCGTCTCGTTAACTTGGGATGCGCAACCGGTCACTCGTCTTTTGTCATGTCTTGCTCCTTCACCAACCAAGTCCTTGCGCAAATCGTGCTTTACAAGGCCGACGATGAGGCGTTCGGTAACAAGTACATTGAATTCGGAAAGACTGGCAAGCTCGATATTGGCGTATACGTGCTTCCGAAGATCCTGGACGAGCAAGTCGCGCTGCTGCACTTGGAGCACGTGAACGCCAAGTTGAGTAAGCTGACACCCAAGCAAGCGGAGTATATGGGTCTGCCGGTGGAGGGACCATTCAAGAGCGAAATGTACAGATATTAGGGGAGCGAAGGGGCGCGGAAATGCAACAGGGGGCGGCACTCGGGCCGTAAGCGTCAGTTGGGTGCCGAAGGCTAGAGACGCAGGGCAGGTTTTGGCCTCCCCACGGGGATGGGGGCGTGGGGCATTGTCTCGATGCTTCAACACGCTTCATGAACAGCGAGCATTTCGTTGTCTTCAACAGCATATTAATGGCGAATCATCGGCCGCATCAACGCGAGCTGGACACCGGCGCACGGGCGTTGCCCTACAGGAGGGCGGGCTTTCACGTCATGTCAACCATGAACAACTATGTAGATACACATAAAACGAATACCAGCATCTTCCACTCACGCACTCAGTAATGATACGACGTCCGTGGTTTGCAATTCCGATAGCAGGGGTTCCTGATTGGTAGGCTTGGCGGGGTCTGGCGCGGTCGCCCTCAACGTCAGGCCCACCGCTTCTCCTACCCCCCCAGCCCTACTCATCAGAGCGTGACGTTTTGCCCTGCGCGAAGACAAGCTGCGAGACTGCGCCGCCGTGGCGGGTCTCAAGCACCCAAGGACTGAATGTCGCAATGGAATGCCTCCTCCGACTTCTGGATGAGCCCTGCTGCGACGCTGCCGGAGTCCTCGACAGCGCAGGCATGGACCGACCCTTCGAAAGCCTCTGACGAGCAAAAACGCAGAGCTCGTGCCGATCCTTCGACTCAGCAGAGTGATGTCCTTCAATGGCAGGATGGGCTCGATATGTTCTCCGATCGCGACATGTTTCCCAATTCCGCACCCTCTACCTCTTTCTCCCATCCCGCCCAGGCGCCACGTCAAAACAAGGCATCCAGACTACTGGGCGATATGTCCTACACCTATCCATATGCCCAATCTGACCTCCAATCCCAAATTCCCCTCACCGGCAATCCCTCTGCTTTTGATGCAGACGCCCCGCTCCCCAAGGAATATCAAAACTACCTCACTGGCTCCAATGCCGCCGCCCTTTCCGGGTTTTCCGGGTTCACCGACCCTTTTCAACCCGCCCATGGTCAGCAAGATACTTATGGACTGGGGCAATGGTCTCAGGATAGCCAGATCCCAAATCAGCCGCTCCCTCCAGTCTTGCCTTCTCAGACCCATCTCCACCCCGGCTACACCACAAGGCCCGACACCTTCGATGCAACGAGCTCGGCCTTGAGCAACGAGTTCAACTTCCAATTCAACGACCATGCGCTCTCAGGCTTGAACGATACGAGTTCTCTCGGAGCCCCGACCCTGCAATTCCACGCGCCACATCTGACCGATGCCAGCGTGGCCGACTATAACGCGCCCCATTTGTCGGAGAATTTTGTAATGCCCAGCACGGAGGGTTACCATGGCTACGGCTACCAGCCGAATGTGCTATCCATGGGGAGTGAAAACATTGGCCTTGCCATTGCAGGCCCTCCTCCTGGTTCACTACCGCAAGATAGCTATTCGGTGGCATCTATCACTCCAGGGAGGTCGGATGCCGGTGCGAGTTCGTTGGGAAAGTCTCTCTCACCGCGGACTACCGAGGCTCCACCTCATAGGGGCCGCATTCCCTCCGACGCAAAGGCGGTACTTGAGCAGCATTTCGAGCACAATGCGTATCCTACGAAAGAGGAGGTCGAGCAGCTAGCCAACCGCTTAGGATTGAAGCCTAAGACGGTCAAGAACTGGTTTGGAAATACACGACAACGAAGGCCTTGCAGCGGTAAGTATCTTTCCCGGAGCAGGAATCCGGTCCAGTCAGTCTTTACTGATGTTTCAAACTCCCTCACAGAGCCGACTGAAGGTCCCCCAACTGGCGCAAATCCGATCACACACGACGGCGAGGGGAATCCGATACCAACACAGCTTACGAAACAGACTTTAGACCGAGCCTCTCTTTCTTCTGAAGCGTCAAGCATTGAGCGATTTGAACAAGAACCCATTGAGGATGGCCCAGTATCTCTAGAGGCGATTGAGAGAGCGGCACCGACTTACAAGACATTTCTTGCTCTCAATAATCCCGAGGAACTGGCGCAACCGTACACTCCGAACCAAAGGGGACCCCGTTCAGTAGCCAGTTCAAATGGGGACAGCACGGGTGCCTCAAGCACTTCTGGAGCCTCCGGTCTCAGTTCCAGCTCCGCAAAGAGTGCCACCTCGCTGGGACGAGCTCCACGCCGGGGGCGGAGGAGATATCGTCACAATCCGTACGGCACGAGGCCTGGGAAAGATGATGGGAAGACTGATCCATTGCAAGAAGCTCAAGGAGGCAAAGCTACCAAATATCACTGCACGTGGTGCTTCGCAAGGTTTGCAAGACCCTACGAGTGGAAACGGCACCAAGAAACACTACACGTACCTCGTCAGGTATGGGTTTGCACTCCGGGCGTTAAGAAGGATGACCTGCAGCCGCCTCAGGTGTGTCCGTACTGCATGAAGCTGTATCCTGATGAGCAGCACCTGCAAGAGCATAACTACTATACATGCGCCAAAAAATCCATATCAAAGCGGACCTTTGCGCGGAAAGACCACCTGTTCCAGCACATTCGGCAAGTACACCTCAAGCATGCAGATGATGAGCAATTGAATCAATTTTCCGAGTGGAGAGGTGAAGCAGAGCAACTGCCTCCAGAAAGTCGAGCTCTTTGGTGCGGCTTCTGCCGTAGATACCATTCTAGTTGGGAGAAGCGTGTCAAAGATGTCGCTCGCCACTTTGGAGAGGGCGAGGATCTGTCAACTTGGTGGGATCCAGACGTTGGATGGCTCCGGCCCTCGCAATACAAGGATACAAATCTACCCCTCACAGTGACTTGTCGATGCTGTGCACAACCAAAGACCTTTGACAACCAGCAAGATGCAAGGTAAGTCTAGTCGATTACATGACTTCTCGTATGCGATATCGGAGACTGACTACTCGCTAGGCGGCATTATGAAAGCACCGGCGAACCATGGCAGCTGGAGCTCGACCTCACCCGTATGCGCTTTCACACCCGCGATGAGGTTGACAAACACCGCAATTACATGTCTCTCCGCACCCACCCTCGACATTTCTGGTCCTGCTACCAAATTCAAGACCTCAGCGGCTGTATCACTCCGGCGGGCGCCAGCTTCAAGTCCCCTCAAGCATCTCCTGCCTCCCCGTCCAGCACCGTGCCATTGGACACGTGCAATTTCTGTGGCGAGCCCTTCCCGCCCGACTCAGACTACGGGATGCGCCTCGATCATCTCGAGAACAAGCACCAACTGCGTCTGTGCAAGCAGACCAAGTTCTACGACGTCGAGGGCTTCCGCAGCCACTTGAAGCATCGCCATCGAGGGGTTCATGGCGAGCACACGCGAGCGCTTGAGAAGGTGGCTAGAAGGGATGAGAAGGATCCTCCCGTGCGGCTAGAGCGCAGCCCGAGTAGCATGGAAGCTGCGATTGAGATGCAGGGGTTGCGAAGCTGGAGCGTTGGGGGGGACAGTGAAGGGGGCAAGCGGCCTAAACTGTTCAATGCATTGAGTGGGATGACGAAAAAGCTGTCGAGTTTCCGGAAAGGGGCGAGCTGAGATTCGCTCGTTGTTGGCGCTTTAGGCGGCGATCGGTACAAAGTCGGTTGGATTGTCTGCAACAATTGTGTATTAAAAATCGTTTCATTGACAGGCCTCTTTCAGCGTTGGAGACAGCATCGTCAGGGCTGTTCTATGTGGCTAGGTGCTTTCACGTCCAGTTGAGTCCTGGGATCAGGGATCCCCTACATATATTGTGATCTGACTCCAGGTAGCCACCATTCCCTCAGGGTACTATATTTGCGTATAGGACTTTTTTGAGTAGATTACGAACGCTTCAGGGTACATTATCCGGTCCATTCCTTGATCGCTCCATGTCGGGCCCCTGCCCCGCAATCTTTGACCTTGCTCGCGCCGCAATTTTTAGATGGCCCTAGTCAGGGCGCGAGGCAGATCATTTTAGCATCAGCCATTCTGTTTCCCCGGATGCAAGGAATAGAGATCAGTGCGCCACGGAAAGGCGTTAATACCAACAGCCATTGCGAGCCCAAATTTTGACTCTGCAAAGGCCTGGCCCTGGGTCCTCATTGATAATCCAGTCCTACTGAGGACCGCGAAATGTTGGTCGAGCTTGGCAAGGTCGTGAGGAGTATGAGTGGCTTCCAATTTTATCGCGATCGGGTTTTGAGGTCATAGTAATCAGCATCAGAGATGAACACGTGCTGGAAGCCTTGCATTGGACAACTTGCATGGAGCCATGCAATTAGGGCATGAGGTCAAAGACGGCATGAAGGCTCGCTCGTCAGAACCCCTGAGCGTTTCTTCGGGTACCTTACGCATAAACAGGCGAGGTCAATACCATCCTTCAATGGTGCACTTTAGATACGAGGGTCATGCCACCTAGATTTGAGGTGATGAAATAGGTGGTGGAGGTGACTGGTCATTCCGTGCCTTGGGTGCCACAATAACCTGCCCTACGATGTCAGGGACGGGATGGGATACATGGGATACGCATGCATTTGATCAAGTGTTGTCGCAAGCGCAGAAAAAGAAAAAATAAAGCCACCACGGCTGCAAATAACAAGTAGTCGAAAAAAGAAGTTTCTAGCTGTCCCGACAAACCAGACTCGATTTGCTTTCGCAGTGATGCAAAATGTTGGCTAATTAGGGAGATGGTGGAGATGACTCAGGACACCGCCCGGAATTTAGCTTCCTTTTGGGCTATTAACGTGACAAAGTACCGGTCCGTCGTGGGTCAAAGAACGGTGGGACCTTGGCTGATACACGGATGATTCGTGGTTCGGGACGCGAGTAGCCGCTGAGCGTGTTGGAATCAGGCCCAAGACGAAGATCGGGGAGGTTACCTGAAAGGAGCTAGCAGCCGACACGGCAATTCTATAGATGGAGATGGAGGCTGGCGATTGCGCATTTAGCACAGAGACTGGGCGCAGACGCCGTCTTCTTCTGGAAAGCAGGTGGAAGGACATGGGGGGAGGGACATGGGACAACTTGGGCCATCTGGGTGGGAGCTCTATTTTTTTTTTTTTTTTTTTTTCTCTCTCATGAGAGGACGATGACGGATGCCCCTGCAGTGACATGTTGGAGCCACGGTGAGCTGAGTGAGCTGGAAACCGGGGACGGTGGACATTGCAGCGTCGAGCGGCCGCAACGGGCGGGCTGCAGATGCAAGCCTTCTCGATGACGAAGAGCACCAGGGAGCCGAGGCGAGATGAGATAAGAGATTGGTAGATGGGAGGGCTCGCGGGTGCGGCTATTATGTACGGAGTAGACGAGAAGGCATTATTTTGGCGGATCGGAAGTCTGGGGCCCCGGGGCTCAGAGGGCTGAAGACGGAGCACAACCGCGCAGAGTCGCAGATGTAGCTCGTCTGAGCCTGATGCAAAGATGGGGAGACGACGGTGAGGGCGGAGGATGGTGAGAAAGGCGAGAGACATCGACGAGCCCCTGCAGCTTGGGGGTGCGCCGGCCCAGTCCAAGCTACCCTTCGTGACGGTAAGGTGGTAATGGTGGTAATGGTGGTAATATGGTAGCTAATGTGGTAAGCTGCCAGTGCCAGTGCCAGTGCCAGAGCCAGAGCCAGCACCCAGTGTGCCAGAGCCAGGGCCAGGTCGCCAGGCTTGGTGGCTTCTGTGGGCTACCTAATTAATACAGACAGTACCCACCTTACCTGGACGCACGTACGGTGCCTACCTTAACCTGCTAAGCTAAACTACCTAAACGTGGGCCGTGCTGAGAGTCACCAACCCTTTCGCTTTCTGCTCTCGTCCTTCCCGCTCGCCTACTCAAGCGAGCGAGCGAACCCAGCCAGCAGCCAGACGCCAGACACGCCAGACTCTCCCAACGGGGCGCCGCAAAGGGCGTCATATCACCTCCTCCATCCAAATAATAACCAGCTGCATTCTGCACACGCTGTGCCTACCTACCCTCCAGCGCCCCAACTTTCGCGCGCTGAAGTTCAGTCTGCACTCGCTGCCTCCGTTCCTTGACATTCCCTGGCCGAAGCCCGCTCTCTCACGCCTCTCCAATTCCCCAGTCGTCGAACGTGCAACACACTCTACAAGAACCCCAAGAGCCCCCAGTTTCGCGTCCGCGCCCTCCCCCTCCGTGGCTCTTCCACGCTTGATGCTGCACCCGCATGCTCGCAATGGCCGAGCATTCTGGCGCCACCACGAATCCCATTCTTCATCACCAGCACCCGCACCAGCCCCAGCCCCAGCAGCGTCCTCCCTATCCCGAACCGCACTCGTATCCCTCACCCTCGCTCCAAAACTCCTACGCCTATCCACCACAGGACCAGCAGCCGGTCCAGACTAGCGACTATCGCACCCCGTCGACCTCGAGCATGTCTCAGCATGCAGTCAATCTTCCGCCCATCCGCTCTTTCGACGGCCAGAACCAGCCATCCGCGCAACAACCGTCTGTAGCTTATCCCGCACCCTCGCCATTGCCGCAACCCGGCCCACCGATGAACTCATATTATCAACCTTCCTATCTATCGGCTCCGCCGGGGCCGCAACCATCGACCCTGGCACAGACGGCAGCGCAAATGGGAATGCGATATCCAATGCCACCGCACCTCGACCAGCGGACCATGTCCGGCGGTCGGCACAAGAAAGAGATCAAGCGACGCACAAAAACCGGATGTTTGACGTGCCGAAAGCGAAGGATAAAGGTGAGTGAAGCAATCGCGCTTTTGGGCGACACTGGTGTTTTCGGAGATGAGGTTTGAGCTGGGTCAGGATTTCTGCAGTTCTTCGGCTCGCTTCAGAGCTCGCGACCAGCACAAGCGAGCAACTGCTCCACCTCGCTCGCGAACGCTCGGGAGCGATCCCCCACTCCCCAGACCACGATTACCACAACAACAAATGCTGACTTCCTTTTCATCTGCAGTGCGACGAAGCGCATCCCACTTGTCGCAACTGTCAAAAGTCGAAGCGTGAGTGTTTGGGTTACGATCCGATTTTCAAACAACAACCAGGGCCTCCAGCCCTCCAACCGGCTCCCAGCGCTGCACCCTCTGCGCCATCAGAGGCGACCACTGCGGGCACGGCGTCTGCGTCTTATTCGAGTATACCTCAAGGTTACGTGCCTGCATCGAGTGTCAGCTACGTACCCGGCTTCCCATCCACAAGCTCGCCGAATCCTTCCTCCGATTCGGCTTACGACTACGGCGCTGCTATCGATCCGGCTCTGGCCACTGGTGAAGGAGCTGCGAATATGGCAGGAAACCAGATGAACCAGGGAAACTCCGACACCTACCGGTCCGCGACCGAAATACCACATCCTAGCAAAGGTGAGTGCGACCTGGACAACCACTCGCACACCGTTCCAGCAATGCATACTATGTGGAAATACCACTCACAACTCCGCTAGCACATCGTCTCCCAATTGAAGACTTGTTTGCGTTGCACAACATCGCGCCCACACAACCACCACCTCGCACCGAACCCCTCCCCACAGACCTTCTCGACGAAGTCAAAAACATGTACGAACGTGAATACGCACCAGGCCTCGATCGTCTGCTAGAGACGACCTGGTACACCACAACCGGCGCCATCCGACTCACCCACTACACGCGATTATGTGAAGAAGTCGACTTTGTCCTCTCCGAAATGCGGCGCGTCCAATCCGACGACCACGACGGCCAGCGCCGCCTCGAATCCGCCGAAGCCAAGCTCATCTGGGACCTCGCCTGCATGTGCCGCCTCTCCCCGCCTCCCGGCTTCTCGCCCACCCCACGAGACCCCGAAGACCAAGCCAAGCTAGCCGAAGTGCAACTACGGCTCGGCATCGTCGAGGGCCTGCTCTGCTCCACGAACCCGACCGGCCGCACATCATCAACAACCACAACAAACGGCGCAGTCGTCGACTTCCGGAAACCCACGGCGCAGCCCGAGCCCAAGACCAACCAGATCGTGTATTTCTCGCGCGAGTTCTGGCGCTGTCTGGGGCTCTTCGTCTCGCTGCCGCCCGACGACCCGGCGCCCGCGACGCTGCGGGCCGCGGAGCAGACGCTCGGCACGCTGCGCGGCATCCTGCAGATGCTGGAGAACCGCGACGTGCTGTACAGCGTGGCAGTGGCGCGGCACTTTGGCTCGCGGCTGCCGGAGTTCCCCGACCAGGGCCCGCAAGCGTGGAATAACGATGACGGCGACGTCAGGACGAAGGTGGCGATTGCGAAGCGGTTCTGTGAGGATGAGGCCGGGGGGAAGGGCACGACGCAGGTGGTGCAGAGGGTTTGTGGCATGGCGGTCAGGAGCTGGACGCTCTGGAAGAAAGAGCAGAATTCGGTGTCGTGAAGTTTTGCTCCCCCTTTTTTTGTTCTCTCATGAAAAAGTTGGATGGATGGCTATCATAGCTGTTGCTTCTATCGGTAGCGAGGGGCTTCTTTTATTTACTTTTTTTCCACCGTTCTTTCGATCACTTCTGTCAAGAACTCTTGCATCAGATGCACAGCTTTGGGGTTTAGATTTTAGGCACGATCTGATGGGCGGACGATGGCTACGGTATGGCATGCAAGCGTTCGTGTCACTGTTACAAGCTTTTCGAGGGAGGCCTCTCTTTTCTTTGTCTCATCATACATTCTCCTACAGTCCTTCTGTTATCTTATGGTTACTGTTCTCATTACCCCGATTACGACGCTTTGTACTTCTGCCACTCCTCCGATCCAGCCCGACAGAGGGCGTGCTGCGCATGCCTCAAGACGTCAGAGCTTAAGACCGTTTTTTGTCTAGAAGCGCGGATATCCCAAATAGTTAGAGCTGAACAATGTACGACTATATTGGTGTCCATGGATCCCCATCTCCAGACAACGGGCCGCTTCATGCATGACCACCCCCCAAAAAAGTCCGGGGGATCCCCTGCACCGCCTCACTTCTTGTTCAACTAATTTCTTGGAAATCAGAGCGCTAGAAGTGTCCGGTAGAAATGGGTAACGTCATCCAATTGGCCGCCTAGAATTGTCTGCATACGCGCCTGTTCCATTCCAGCGACGAGCTGTGCACCACCATCACTGTAGGTGAATATACGCCGCAAAACCCTGGTCAAATTTAGGATTCGCGAAGCATGGAGAATATTCAGGTGATCCTTTTCGGACCCGCACTTCCCTCTCTGGGTCCCTCTTCTTCGGAGCTTTCTGCCAGAATTGAATGCTGAAAAACTTTCTCGTTGCGCCTTGTATATCATTCAGGTACCAAAATGCAGCATTAGGCGATTGAACGAGATCCAGGATATGTGATGTGGTGCACACCAGATGGGACACTATGAAGACTAAGGCTCTCGGCTGAAAGCTGACAAGGGTATGCTTGCTGACCGTTGACATTGCATTTGCAGCACGCTTTTTCGCAACTGCATGTTCAGGTCTTCGGTTATGGCGCAGCACACGACCCAAATTTGAAGTCAGTAGGTGGAAATGCATATTGACATCAAGAAGATAACTGCCAGGAATACTCAATAGATGCCATATTAAGGTACCTAACATACACATGACGATATGACTAATGATGAGTAAACATTCGATAGACCTGCGCGTTCTAAAATCGATACTCCATGGTCTGCACAGCCTATCATTGAAGTCGGCAGGCAAATGCGCACCGCTTCACTCCAAGAGCGTGACGGAACCACGTTGTGAGAGGTCGATAATCTTTTCCGAGTTGCAATGGTTGTCGCAGCTAGATATCAAGACCTTCGAGCATTTGCTGAGAATCTTGTTTCCAGGTGGCACGCATAGAGGCAAAATCAATTATCTCGGAAGCATCCTTCATACGAACGCGTCATCGATGGATTCCGAATTTTTGCTTTTGCTAGGATCAAAGCCCATCACACTCGTCCTCATCGAGATGGTCGTTATCATGTCATGGGACATTCCATGATAGAATAAAAGTACGAGGTATTCGGAAACCTAAAGAGTAAGGAGCAAGTTGGTTTTGCGTGCACTCTATAACGTCTTTGCCGAGATCTCGGGGTATATGAAACCGATCAAGCTCACAAAGAGTCCTCGTATTAAATCGGGATTCGCCTTTCGTATTGCTCGTACATACAGCATCTTCCCGCGTGCGATGTCTATGAAATTCTGATTGAGCCATGCAAACCTATGCAAGAGATTTGCTCAAGGATCTTAGCGAATCAACTTTGAAGGAATTACTCCACAATCCTCCAAATTAGCTCCTTAGTTAGCGATTTTCGTGACTCTGTATGAGAACACGCTAATGCACGTCGTAGACATCGGACGCAAGAAGATGCTGTACTGTATGATGATTTCAGGACAAGGCTCTCCCAGGTTCCGTTGTATCTTGATTCGACAGACGGGGCTTGGGCGCTGCCAGAAAACCGAGGAACTGCCTGCGTGATTTAAGTGGAACTGTTGAAAATGCAAAAGAGATCCAAAAGCTGAGCGTCAAAACGAGGTGATCGGAATTGGGATCGCTTTGCTTGAAGTCAAGGGCCTTGGCTACGAGTGATTGGATGGTAAGCCCTGGAAGTGGGTTGCTTTTCTATATTTCTTCGGCCGACCTTATTTGTCGGAGAAGAGTTCCGGTATTATTTTGACCCACAGGAGGTGGACAGTGATAGATGGAACAATGAATCTTCTCGTCTGTGGAGATTGCAGAAAAAACTTAAACTGGTGCGGCTTGAGGAACGAGAATGAGAACATAAAGCCGTTAATTAACTATGAATGATAACTCCACGGGAACTTAAGCGCCTCATTAGTATTTTACTGTCTTTCTTGGATTCTGCCGGGCTCTATCCTCGAAAGCCACACCCATGAGTCGCCCTGAAAAGACCAACACCATGCCACCATGCGCTATTCACGATCCGTCATGCAATGCAGGTGCGGACCGTCAGCCGGTTCGTTGGTAACGGTCGAAAGCTATGTGATGTGATATCTACAAGGGACTCGCGCACTGCCAGCTATCGTCGTCACAATTATACTCGGAGCTGAGAGCGGTCCAACATGATCAGGTACAAATAAGGCAAGGCCACCCGTACGAGACTAGGTAGGCATGGCACGAGTCTAGGGCCGGCACCAGTGGCATAGTTTTAGGAGCTAATATACCATCACTGTGGCACCGTGGATTGAGCTTCTCCAGGCATTTCTGTACAACCGGGTGAGAACGTGCCACTGGGTAGCGGAGAAACCCGACAGACGCAAGAGCATGCTCGCAGATCGCAGCCTTTGTAGGCGTGAACATTTTCGATTGATGGCGGAGCACAGAGATGGAAACGAAGGCTCTCCAATAATCGTTAAGACGACCGCTCCAGCAAGATCATGCCAGAAACGCTGTCTGGCGCACTCGTAGCTTCGGAAGAGACCTTCGCGGCTCCTTGGCGACCCTTGAGCATCGCAGAAGATCGTTGACTGGACAGATTTCATAGTAAGTGCTATGAACTCTTGCTGCAACGTGCAGCCTTCTCAAAGGCATCCGCTTGGGTTGACCTTGTTTTGAAATAATGAATGGAAAGATCAGATCCTAATATTCCCGCAGTGATACTTCCAGGTGCGTACTCTTTGTAAGGTGGGTGTTGTCTTAGCGAAGTTTGAAAAGTGTTTCAGGTCATCGACATCAACTCAGTAGCGACGCCATGCAAGAATTTCACGCATATCTTCGGGGGCCGTAGGATTTACGTAGGACTCTGGAACGCTCAACAACAAGCCTCGAACAATCGATTCACTACATCTGTTGTCAAGCTGCTTTAGGCGAGAACCAGCGAAGGGTCTCCATCCAGTGTTACTGAGGCATTTTTCGCGACAGCAGCTAAGATTGACATTTGTCAGGGCAACTGAGAATGAGGGTGGACCAGTCCTAAAAAGTAATTGAGAGTTAAACTGCTATTCTAACGGTGACGGAGACAAACAGCTCCGGCCTAAAATTTTGGCGGCAAAACTGGATGTATTGGCTTCCGTACGCCACCATACAGCTCTATCAAGGAAAGAATCGAAGGGTAGTTTGACAGCATATGTATCCCGAGAATTGCTCGGTCCTGCCTAAAAATTTGCTATGATTCAAGGGACCGGAATATCGCACTCGCACTCACACCAATCCCATCTATCCGATAATGATCTGTTAAAAGGGGCAAAAGGAATTACAGTAAATCTTTTTGCTCGGGTACGGGACTGTTTAGCTTTCCCCTCTCGAGAGCTGAACGCACGTTGGCAATGCACCATTCCTCCATTGCCGTCTGGGTCTCTACTGTCCAAGTGCCCATGTGAGGGACGAGCATGACATGAGGATTGGCCACGAGACCTGGATGGATCTTTGGTTCTTCTTCGTAGACGTCGAGTCCACAGCTCAGGACCTGACCGTTCTCCAAAGCCTTGACGAGCGCATCTTCATCTATTACTGCGCCCCGCGCAGTGTTTACAATGACGATGTCCTTCTTCATTTTGCCAAACTCCTTTGTCGAAATGATATGCCGTGTGTTTTTCTGGAAATATATTAATGTGCTGTCATAGGTCTTGGGGTTTGGGGTTGACTCACATTTAAGGGCAGATTCAAGCTAAGGACGTCGCTCGTTGCGAGTAGCTCGTCGAAGGAGACGTATTTTGCGCCCCCGGCGAGCTCGTCGCTCAGCTTGCTACGGTTAAAGTACTGTACTTGCATGCCGAATGCCTCTGCTTTCTTCTTGAGGTTCCGTCCAATGCCACCCATGCCTAAGATACCCAAGACTTTACCCTCAGGATCGTGACCAAGAGGAGGACCCGGTTTGCCTCTCCAATTCCCATTCCGAAGCGCGAGCATTGAGGTATTGAACCCACGAAGAGCGCCAAGAATCAGGAATATATTGACGTCTGCCGTAGCATCGTCTACTGCGGTCGGTACATTTGAGACGAGAATAGGAGGATCCCGCGCGGAGCAAGCATGGACGTCGACCTGGTCATAACCAGCACCTGGAAGAAAGTGATTTTTTAGCAACTCGTATACATGGTTGTGGTGGGATGGACGTATGCTAAACAGGTCGACCCATTAATAAGGTGATGTGTCTTATCATTTTACGATGCCGATGCATTCCCTTTTAAGATGGGAATTCTCTTCGTCAATTTGATGCTGTACATAGGGCGGGGCAAATGGAAGCAGAGAGTAGCAAAAAGATCTCGGGAGATTCTCAAAGTGCTTATCGGGATTCAATAAGACAATACATACCGTTGTGTGAGAGGAATCTCATGCTTTTCGGAAGTGCCTTGACCAGTTCCTCGTCAAAGTTCCCTGTCAGGCCTGCACTCTGAAATGTCCTGTATGCGGCGACGACGCCGTCATACTTCCCATTCCGACACTCATCGAGAAACTCTTTGCGGTTGGTAGATTGAGGATAGACAAGGTCGGCGACATCTGAGAGCGATTCCCACGTTGCTTTCGCACTATGGATTAATCAGCAATCGAAAGCTTCAGTATAAGA
The DNA here is from genome assembly GCA_010094025.1 of Viridothelium virens. Lineage (NCBI taxonomy): Eukaryota > Fungi > Ascomycota > Dothideomycetes > Trypetheliales > Trypetheliaceae > Viridothelium > Viridothelium virens. Next base: position 29,052 of record ML991826.1, on the reverse strand, counting down.
AGCAAGTAGAGCGGAGCTTCAGATTCAAGCGGCTTGAAGGGAAAGGAAAAGTCTGCAGTAAAGACCTGGCAGCTTGTATCTTACATACTGGTCGATGTCACCCAAAAGAAGGGCTTTTGGCTTGGCCATCTTTGCAGCAATGCAGCGAAGAGTGCTTCAGTGCAGGGAAAATTCAAGTTTAGCAGGTGCACAGCCGATATTCTTGCAGTCGGATGTATTATTTTACCATAGGCTGTGATACGTCGTTGGTTACAGAGTATTCTGGTATTTAGCAGCCTTGCCTTGATTGGCTATCGGCAAGGTATCGTACACGGTATCTTGGTGTCGGTCTCTTCTCTCAAGGCTGGCCGTAAAATCAGATGGTACTCGATCGCTGTATTGGAGGAGCTATGTAGATTGGCATTGGCCCTCGTAAAATGTACGCTTTATGAAGCCTATCGTCGTACTTGGTGTAAAATGTTGGGATAAACGCTTCTCGTCATTGTATTATCCCGAGTTTCTAAGTGGTCGGCAACGTTGCGCCGAAGCGGTCACTACCGTACATGGTTCGATACTTTGACCCGAAAAGGGAAACCTTTCCGCTTCCACCCTCGTGCGTCATACGTATCGTGCACATTCTTTGGACAAGCACTTGTTGAGTGAATTTGGTCCATTCGTTTGACTGGATCAGTCGTGCTAGCCTATGCATCGGTCGTGTTTTCACCAAAGATAGCATAGAACTGGGGACGCGACATCGTCATACAGGGTTTCTGCAGCACATCATAAAAATTAGCGATGTCCCGGTGACCAGCAACTTGCAAGGTAGGCGTGTTGACTCAAACACCATACTCGTCCTTCATTTTCCTTCCTCTGAATCTGAGTCTGAAGCATGTAAGTACTGACACTCACGCTCTTTTGTAGCCATCGTTTTCTACTACGGTATAACTAACGCCATGACTTCAGCGTACTCTCCCGAACAGATTGATCATTATCTTGACTATATCTCCATCCCCTCCAAGTACCGACGCAATGCAAATCCTCCCCTCGATATCCACTTTTTGTCCCTCTTGCATACTTGTCAATTGGCTGCCATACCATATGAGAATCTCTCCATACATTACAGTCTCGAGCACAGAAATTCCCTAGATCCGCAGGACCTGTATGAAAAATTTACTCACAATGGGCGTGGAGGGTATTGCATGGAAAATAGCATATTCTTTAATCATGTCCTCAAGGCTTTGGGATTCAATGCATACACTGCAGGAGCTAGAATTCGGCTGAGGGTTAATGGTATTCCTCAGGGTGATTACATCGGATGGTAAGACTCAACAGGCTATGCTTGCCTTGACATCAATGCGTCGGGAGAGAGAATAGCAGGTTGACGGAAAAGCAGGATGCACATCGTCAATATTGTTACCTTATCTGATGGTTCCAGGTACATGCTTGACGTTTCTTTTGGGGGTGATGGTGCCATTCATCCACTTCCTCTGATATCAGGTCAAATCACTTCCAATATTGGTACACAAGAAATACGCCTTGTCTACGACAATATACCTGGCCAAACAACCGCACCTTCGGAGTCACAGAAGCTCTGGATCTATCAATATCGAAACTCTACTGAAAAGCCATGGAATTCTTTCTATTGCTTTCCGGAGATGGAGTTCCTGCATCGAGACTTTGTCGCTTTCAACTATTACACAAGCACCAGCCCAGAGAGCTTCCAGACGTTTCAGATGCTCGTGGTGAAATTCCTGCGGCGCGATGATCACATCTCGGGCAAATTGATGCTAGTAGATGACACAATTAAGCAAAATACTGGCGGGAGGACGGAGGTATTGAAAACTTGTAAGACGGAGCAAGAGAGGATTGATGCCTTGAAGGAGTGGTTTGGCATTATATTAACAGAAGAGCAAAAGCGAGGAATCATCGGTTGGAACACTGAATTGAAAGGGGGTGTAGAGCAATAACTCTACGCTTCAAGACCTTAAAGTCTTATAAGCTTCGTTTTCCGGATGGTTGAGAGGGGAACTTCGAACCGAGAGATGTGCTTCGCAAAGGGAAAAGTACTGTCCCTTATAAATCTGAGCCACTAACGGAATGGAAATTGGGACTGTCCCATCATAGAATCAAATGATCCATCACTTCTCCGCTCAGTCCTTATATAGACTGGATCTGGAAGCGGCCCCAACTCGACCAGAAGATCAGATTCCTGTTGACACATGAGCACCTAACATTGTTTCCCGTATCCAGTTAAGTATTAATTGCCGACACGAGCCATGAGTGACTGTCTATAATTCCGAGATTGTCCAGAGGCAGATTGATGGGTGTCGGTAAACTTGGTGTTGATATAGACTGTTAAATTCATCTCATGCTGCATGATCTAAATAATTGTGATTCGTAGTGCTCCTCTAACGTGATGTAGTCTGCCGGTAGAGCGCTCCTTCTGCGAGTTATCGAAGGAGCACCATCAGAAGCAGGAACTGTGAGAACGTAGACTAATAGACTAATTTTATGATATGAAACTCCTCATCTCATTTACGTGAGAGACCCTACGCCTCGAATTACATAGAAATTACCCAAAGCCCAGAATTTCTTACCTCTGGCGGCATCAATTTTGTAGTAAGATCGGCATGGAAATCGGTACTAGTCTTTTAAGTGTGTTCCGTTTATTGCAAAACTTATTGCCATTTCTTACCATCAATCTCAGAGTCATGACGGAGTAAATATTATCCAAAAGCTGCGCACTATGCATCAACAGATGTCTGCTGCGATACCCTTCTAATCCTCCTGTCTTTGCTTCATTGAATGAGCCGAGCATCGATACACTCAGTGAGCGATATCACTGGACATTTTGACACTCATCAAAGCATTGAGAAGACCGCCCGAGTCTCGCGGAGTACGGAGTAGAGTACGGAGTGTTCCGGATCGTCGTCTGTTGCTATCCCTCGGGTTGAAGCTGCGCCGCAACCCGGAGCCTGTGCCTTTTACCAGCTTAATGGGCAGGGGTCAACTTGGATACCTTGTGTTCAAAGTAGTAAGAGCTGAGCGCGGTGATTTGGGGGCAAACTGATGTCTACTGGTGCTCTTTGGCATGAAGTGTCCAGCAGCTTTGTAATTATGTATCTAATTGGAACCGATATAGCCTCATTTCAGTTTGCTGGCCTAAACAGCTTCACTGTTCGTAGTGCTCGGTAAGATTCATATCGCCTATTTTAGCGTAGAAGGCTTGCGTAGATCTGGTAAGCGTGATGCATAATACCTACCAACATGGGTGCGAGAGAGAATTGACTTCATAACCCGTACTTTCTCTCATTAAGCTTCTCACGTACTATGGTACTTCCTGAAGATGCGGAAAGTCTGTCTCACCCTGAAGTTTGGAATGAACGTTACTCGAAGTCTGACGGCGAACATCCGACGCATGAATGGTTCAAGTCATTCGATTCACTCAGGCCGTTCCTCGCACGGAATTTCTTGAAGGCACGGAGACCAGATGAGGACCCAAGAATCCTACACCTAGGTTCTGGGGACAGTGTGAGTAGGTCTTGATGCCTCCTACAGCCGACCACGAATCAACCAACAATCTCTTTCGGTAGACACTACCATACGATCTTGCTGGTCTTGGATACAAGAATCAGCTGTGTGTTGACTTCTCCGATGTTGTCGTAAAGTACATGGTATCTAAACAAGAAAAAGAGAGCGGTGTAGAATGGAAGTGGGCAGACGTGCGTGACATGATCGGCATTCCGGATGATTGCACCGACGTTGCATTCGACAAGGGCACTCTGGATAGCATGATATTTGGGAGCCCTTGGAATCCACCAGACAAAGTGAAAGAAAACACAAGCAAGTATATTCGGGAGGTTAGTCATTCAACACTTACAGAGAATTTACAGAGAATATAGCTAACAAATATATTAGGTTTTTAGGGTATTGAAGCCCGATGGTGTTTTCCTTTATATCACATTCCGCCAGCCGCATTTCGTCGTACCTCTATTAAATCCCGACGACGCTTGGGACATCAGCGTGGACGTCTTGCGGGAGGGCGAGGGATGTTTTGACTATCATGGGTTTGCGTTGAGAAAGAAGGTCGCTCCTTGCGCATCTCCTCATGGCTAAAGACTGAGCTGAACACTGTGATTTGGACTTCCGATCGTAATAACTGCCCTTGCCTTTACTGGGAATTCAGCTCAGATATCGAAACCGCAAACGTTTCTTCGCTCGCGCACAGGAATATTAGTATTCAACGCGCAAATACTGCTCTATCGTTTCACGACCTCAATGAAATGTCATCATACATTCACAATACCGAAAGGCTACTGATGAATGCTGGACGCCAAAGATGCATGAATGGTAATTGACAAGGCTTGCAGAAGTATGCCTTTTGATATACGGGTTGCCTGGTACACCCGTTTCTGTAGACGTGATGTGTGCTCGTTGAATGCGTCAGAGCGTATCTCAGCGAACTCAGCCTCTAGAATGAAGAATGCTTGCAGCGCTACGCGCGGCTTGCTAGGAGTCCCTGCTTAGCCTGAGGTGTTAATTGGTTCATACTACACTTGTGGCTGCGCTATAAAGCGAAACAATTAGATGCTGTAGTTCGTATTCTTCATTCTAGAGTCTGAGCTTTATGGAACAATTGTCAGGGAATGAGCTAGGCCTGAAAGGAATGAGTGTGGATATGAAAGATTATCTGGAGTTAGGAAACTACATGCGGATATGCGGACAGCGCCATCTATATACAGCTGCACATGGGTCCATGAGGTGCGCAGGACCATGTGACACATCATGTGTCTTTCATCTCATTTTCCCATCTCATCCTTCCCATCTCATCCTTCCCATTTCATCCTTGATACACGTGATCTCATTCTATGACAACAGTTTATAGGTGAAATAGTCAAAAACTTTTATATTCCAACTTTCGATCCACACCAAAGTTGTGACGAATGTATCTACAGTCAATAACAGGACAAAAAGCTGCTATTCTAAAAAAGGTAGTATACTTGTCTAGATAGGAACTCTATTACGCCAGCAGGGGGTTCTGTCGTCTCATCTAACCATCTGAGTTGACGGATAAGTCAGAAGCGCCGACTCAGCTGAGACATTTCTTTCTAGGCTAAAAAAAGAAGGTAGAAAACGACACCTCAGGGATTCGCTATAGTTTTATTAGAAGTGGTTGATGGAAGTATGGGTGAGGTGAACCATACAACCCTGGCCTCCGAAGAGACGGGCTTAGCACTACGAAGATTAGCGTTAACGTTATCGGGACCAGGAACAGTTAGACGTACGGCCCGCGCGTTAACCACTCCGCCAAAGTGCCGACTGTTTTTCGTATTGGACGTTTTGTGCAAATATAAAGTGCTTTTTGCGGTGGATGAACGATGAGATGAAAGGTCGGAAACAGATTGCAGATATCCTTCCCCATTTGCGACGACTCCAAGAACGAGACCTCTCTAGTCACTTTATAGCCTCATGCAGTGGTTCATGAAATGGCTTCTAATACCTCCGCTTGCCAGAACTACCGAATCGAATCCGTGACATGCCTCAAGCATTCGAACGATTCAAGGAAGAGGAAACGGATGCACGGCAATATTGCGGGCTACAACCCGACCCGGCCCTGCCCGAGAGGCTCTCTGTTATGTCTATCCAGATCTCTGAACGCTGCAATAGCCTATCACCTTTACCAACCACCTTTCTAGATAAGCTCACTAGCATGCAAAGACACGGCAGATCCTAGCAATGGATGCATCGCAATGGTGATGGGTGACGCGTTCCGAAAAGATCATACATTGGTGTACGACCATGGGCATCGTCGATCGCAGAAGTCCGAGGGTCTGACAGAGTATCCTGAAGCTTTGCCTCCACGAAAAGTTTTCACACAAGATCATGGAGTCATCCGCGCCCAAGGCTGAAATCGTGTACCGCCGGGCTGTGCAAGAGCGATTCTTAGGAGCTCTCAAAACAACGATGATTCCCCTCTGGGGTCGTTTCAGCGGCACCTTCCTCGCACTCGTCCATGAAAGTAACTTCACAAACATGCAAGACGGCTAAATTTTCCGCAAGGTTCTTCTCCTCGCCGCATATCCACAGCAGCTTTTCCACGAACGGATGATGAGCGAGGTCGCTATGTCTGAGACAATCGGATCTCCGACGACCATCGGCTATACGACAGCCAGCTTTTCCACGACTCTGGCAACAGCGTGGATTATCACAGAAACTAAAACATCGCTTGAGACTTCGTTGAACCCACTGACTTTGAGTACAAACACTTGGACTAGTACTTACACGAGTGAATTTACTTTACCTACTTTGCCTACTACTGGGCATGTGCCATGTGTTATGCTTGCGAACAACGTCTTCGATGCGGCCTCAGCCGTAGCTCCAGATCCAGACATTGGTGGAGTTGGTGTAAGAATACTAGCCGCGCCTTGACACGATAAAACCCTGACTATGACCTTCCTAGGTTCTTACCGCTTTCCTTGTCAGCGCCTGGCTGTCAATAATCATTCTGATAGTGGCTTATATACTTGGCATGGTCCCCAAAGAACTGCTGACTCCGGTCGATGAACGTATTTACCGTATACGGGCCCGTGAGATAGGGCACTGGGGACAATCAATGCAAGACTGTTTACGCTCTCTCAGTGACCAACAGATTGTCACTGGTGTCGCTGTCCTCGTAGCTGGATTCGCGAAGCTTGGATCTATTTCCATTTATCACTATCAGACGGTGATATATCTTGCATGGATGGCTTCAAACGTACACCTTACGACCTTGACATTGCTTAGAGGCTATCTTCAAAGTCACCATTTTCTTCGAGCTTGGCGCGTGACGGGCATGTTGATCCTATTCATTATGCTCTGCATAGCCTTGGTTCCCACGTCGGCAAATAACTACGGATACGCTATTTTAGATGTCCCTAGTGCGTACGGTAAATACGATAACCAGCCAAGAGCCGTCCAAGGTCTCAGGCTTCCCGGAGCACCGGTAATATGTTTTTGGCAAGCGAAATACAGAGGTTGGGTCAACCCTGATTCTGTGTTCTCCTACATTACCCTCATTGCTAGTTACATCTGGAAGGTGTCGATGGTGTTCGAAAGCACGCGAGTAAAAATGAACTTTTTCTTGCGAATAAAACCCCGGCAACTATTCGAGCATGCTCTTGCGAAAATGAGCCTAGGTAAACCGAAGAGACTGTACATTGTTTTGCTTGGAGTATACCTGCTCCTTGTGGCGGTACTGGACTGGTTGGAGTCTTTGGCTGCGTCAATTTGGTTCCTGACTATATTGCTGTCATGGGGAACGTTGAATATAGTGTTGCCACGGGAGATCATCCAAAACACGACAGACCTGAACGGAGAAACGACTTGGACGTTTGGTCAGATCCTAACACTTTTACTTCTGGTCTTGCCGTTGCTGAATTTCCTCGAGCCCATTTACGGTGAGTATTTGTATTATTCTACATTCATGGTTTTTGGGTAAATGTCAGGCTGAGCATCGAAGCTCAATGAGCTTCTAGACACGTCAGCTTTGAGCAGTTTCGAGAAATCGAAGAATCATTCGGCTAATCAGCTCAGAACTTGTAACTTCCCCAGCCCCCCAAAATCCATCCTTGGGCGTAGCTGGCGACAACTCGCCACCTTCTGGTGAACTCGAGCTCGAAAATCCCAATACGACTCCTGACAGCCCTGACGTACAAGCGAACAGCTCTATGGAACCTCAAAATCACTTTGAAGGAGACCAGAGCGCTATAGTCCAGGAAGATGAACCTGCGAATCACCAGCCAGTCAGTGGGGCAAACCCAGAGGAAAGCGATGAGGATACGGTTAATCCTGCACCTGAGCAAGCGACACCGGCCCAATGTGAACCACCGAACGAGGTCCGGCTATCCAGCATATTTCGAGAGAACTCTCCCAATGATCAATCGTCGCAATCATCAGTACCACAGCAGTATCTTCATACCTCACGTTTTTTCTGGTCAATTGTTTTATGGGTCAATGTTCTAGTTGCGGCGCTAGGAGTGGTGCTTTGCCTTTCTATATGGACCGTGGGTCTTAGAACTTTGGTTTTCGTATTGAACAGTGAGTGGTACGGCATTAGAAGCGATTTATTTAGAAAATTCATGCTCTTTCTGTATACTCTGGTCCTATGGTTAATTTGGATGATGATTTGGATAGGCGTGGGTCTACGCTACAGCAAGTTGTACAGGTAGCGGAGTATATGCAAATACAACGCAATCTCACATAAATTCGATTTCGACTTTCGGCATGGGTTACACAAGGGTAGAACTTGAGTGCTGAGTTAGCAGCCTGATTCAAAATTAACGGTGCCTGAATCTAGGACTCCCTACTCTGAGTAGGTGATCGTAATTTTTAAAAATCAGGCCCAAGAGCTTACAGGGACCCATCATTCTGTGTTATCGCTGGATCAGAAGGGGCCCAATTCGTAGATCCTCGAAGCGCAGTAATACTTGCCTTTAGCTAACTAACAGCACAACTTGAGTTGGCCGACTTGTTGGTGTCATTGAGAACGCATGATTCGGGCTCAGCTAAGATGGATTCAAGCTATGATCTCAAACCGACAATGAACATAAGTACTGTGAAGTTTGAATGAGAAAAATTTCTTCACACCTTTTTAACGTTTCTAAGCATGTACCTCCTCCCTGCGCCCTTTCTTCCCCATATTTCTCTTACTGATCTTTTTTGCTATCGCCAACAGCTTCCTACTATGCATCATGCCAATCCATATGATAAAGACCAAGATGGTGGTCGGAATCGTGATCGCCCAGTATACCCAAAATCGACTTCCAATGACGGTGGGCTGATCCCACTGCAACGATGGCACGGCAAACAGGGCCGCAACGAATGTCGCGGGTAGGAAGCCCATGGTCATGATCGCGATTGTCTTCATACTGGTACTATCATGCACAGCAGCTTTTGCGAGATCGATATTCGCTTGAGCGTCCCCTCGGGCGAGGAGATTGAAGAGCTGCATAATCCTTAGCTAACGTTCCCTAAAGTCCAGCGCACCTGAAGGTATCATACCACAGTGAGCTGGTTCTGGGCTCGATACTTAACAAAGTTTACGTATCCAAACCTCTCCTTCACTTGTGGGCGTAGTATACTCCCAACGCTTTTAATCGCCGCATCCTGCCGCCTAATCGAGTCAATTCCTTGCATGTTTCCACTAAAGCTGGAGCTTAGAAATGCATCAACGACGCTTGTTAAGAGCTGTAGATGCTGCATCATATCTGCTAAGCCGACAAGCACGCTGCTTGCCGATCTTGATTGATTTGACAATCGAGCAAGCGTTTCTTCGGCATTCTCGGTATGATGCTGGGGTGTATCGAGGTAGAAATGACTGAAGCCAGTAAATTGTTCCGTTAGTCCTATACGTCTATGCTGTTCTCTCATAAATTTATCTATGTAAGTCGTCCTTTCTATTACTGTCGCCACAGCTAAGAAAAGTGGATGGCCTGCGAGGCTGCTATAACGTTTAATGTGGGCATGAAGGGATGGATAGGAAGCCGGGCGTCCTGGACTGATGCGGGAAATCAAGACGGCATTCGTCGAAACAGTAGCAGATTCGTATGACCAGAGCATCCAGTATGCTTGAGAGTTGATGTAGAAATTTAATAGCGTATCATTGGATGAAGATGATGAAAGTTGGAAGTAGCCGGGCACGTTGCGGTGGAACATGTATATCAGATATGGATCCAGGCGAAAGGAATGCCATATCTCCCGAAGCATAGGAGCTGTAGATTTAATTCCGACATCTCAGCGATAGTATACGCGTACAAGTTTTGTTGAAATGCCGTCGGAGGCAGAAGGTGAGGGCTCGATGAAAGCTCGCAACTCCACATTGTTGAGAACTTTGTCTTCGAAGATCGTTTGAGCATGATCAGCCCGTGGGGATTTGATATGAATCACTTCATATCGATCGGCATTTGTTTGAGGAGGCAGATCATCGAGTATCGATTCAGCCTCAGCTCGCAGAATATCCATATAACTTGACTTTTTGCAAACGTATAGCTGTAAGAGACCGAATGTAAGGTTGTGGCCCGCAAAGACTGTGCAATTGAATGACAGCCACAGCGAGGCTGAGAAAAAGTGTGCCGCTCATGGTGTTAAGACTGGCGTGGCGCGTCAGGAGCCACAACGCACGACTTACCTTACACTAAACGGTACTTGGTACACCCGTCCCTCTCCGTCTGATGTCCAACGTCACTATCGCTAGAGAAAAAGAAGGCTTTAATCTTGTGAGCTAGAATACAAAATGTAGGCGTATAATATGTAGGGGTTGATATGTAGTATCTACCTTATGTAGACTTCTGGTAGTACCGATTCGCGTTGTGGCTGGAAAAGAAGACAGCATTGAATACGGCAGAAGTTGCCTCAGCAGATTGTCCGGAAAAATCACACGATCCTCTTGACTAGAGTGACGGCGGGCGTACTTGAAGAAGGAATCGCGCAACCTCGAATTGAGATGCAGACCAGTCCATCAGTAGACGATATCATACAAAAAGATGAGTGTTGGTAAGAATTTTACTCTGTGGTACGGGGAGGCCCGAATAGGAGGCGGAAGGAGGGGTCACTAAAAGGATTGGGACCCGGCGGTGGCCCGTTGCTCTCCTCGCCCATCATCCTGACAAACTCAATCTCCAACGCCCCCGCTGAAAGAGATCTTAAGAACGCCAGAGGACCTTTGCTTCGCGTCACTCCGTCTTCCAGTGCCCGCTCAAAGAAACGACGCGCAGATTCGTAGTCTAGAAAGCGGATCAACCCAAGAAATGATCTCTCTTGAGCACCTTGCCACCCATACCCGCTCGGGTTCACCGACCAACCCGCCACCCTTCCGCCAGCTATCCACCCTCCCTCACTCCTCGTTACCTTGCCGCAGAGAGAATTCCACATTTGCTCCAAGAGGGCCCACCTCGGGCATGGGGTTGACCCCATCCCATCGGAATCTATTGCCGAAATCTCGAAGGCGGGCGAGAAAGACAACGAGAGGGATACGGAAATCGAGTCCTTGAAGCTAGATCGCTCAGGGAGCGATAGGATACCCCGACGGCTTGGCGCATGGGACGACAGGGCGAAAAGCGATGGGTCGCTTGACTGAGAAGTCAAGGAGCTCATCTGCCATTTGGTCTGGAGTGTAAGAAAGTCGGGGGAAGCCAGGAACTGTTGGCGGTCTTCAATAGTTTTCCAGTCTAATGGGAGTGTGGTCAGTACGAGAAAGGCGAAGCCGATACGAGGAACCTCAGCAAACCGATGATTAGCTTAATTGCTTGAGGCGAGTCTACTCGACGACCCCACCGCACTGTCCTGGCGCCGTGAACGAGGTATGCTTGAACCGTAATCGCCCATAGCTGACCCACCGGCGTCGCGTCTCGATTCAGGTCGACCGAGTAAGCGAATCTGATGGTGATGATCTCTGTACAGGCGTAATCGCGCGACTGCCTTGGCAGACCGCTTGGCACGGTGCTCTCATCGAAAGGATTTGACATAATGTGGCGCTGGAAAGGCAGCTACTGTAAATGTCGGACCGTCAAGGTACGAAGTAGTAGGGTCTAGCCCGTCTGAAGCGTGACCTTTGCAGTCACTCGAACAAAATCACAGTCTTTTGGTAAGCCAACACTTCCTTCAAAGCTTTGCTATATATCGCTATCACCAAGGTACATTATGACTCGATCAGCTGGCACGGCTTCAGTCCGCACTAGCTGATTTCTTTTACTTAACAGATCCAAGTTCCCCTTCAGGGATGTGGAGCTGGGAGTTGAATATTCCGAATTGTCCATGGCTCATTCTGCTTCAACCAGACGTACTCAGACGCGAAACTCACGGCCTTCCCCGTGCGCCAAATGTACTCGTCCATTGACAGAGCCATTGTGAAATACACCAGACTATCAGGGTTCTGGGGTGCATAGGTAGATCGAACTTCCTGTGTGCCAGCCCATCCATACCGTTCTCCCCCTGGAGCATTGCCACCGGCCTGGTCAGCGATCACTGATGTCTCATCAGCAATGACTTGAAAATGGACCTCGATCATCGGAGGAGACAGAAATCATGGGTTAGCTAACATAGCCGGAAGCCCAAGGACAATGGATGTAGCCGACATTTTTCCCTACTGGTCTGGGAGGGCCCCCGCGAATATGTTGGACCCTTGCTCTGGTGTTCTTTTTCTTTTCCTTTTCCGCCCCTCCAGGTCTTTGAGTCCTTGTCACAAGCTAATAGCTGCCTATGGAGTGTGACAGTCCTATTTTTACCACAAATGAGCCGGGAGCCCTCCAGTAAATATGCCGACTATCTCCAATGACCTGCGATTTCTGTCACTCCCGCTGGATTTTCCGACTTACTCTTGTCCCAGAGTTTCACGTGAATCATCTCGTGGAACAATGTCGTGGAAAGTGTTTCCTTGCTGGTACAGGTCGTCACCCTCATTATACACCAATTGGTCGAACGTATCATGCCGAGGTCTATTTTGCGGACATAAGATAACGTACGCAACTCTCTCGCTTGGGTTAGGACTGCGTTGTACGTAGGCCGTCAGCTATTTTGTCTCTCCATTGATGGTTTTACCTTCCGCACACATCAATGGTGGGTTCGACAAGTAAGTTGACGTTCTCCGGTATGGGTCTAACAAGTATTTCTTCCCCGTTGGATCAATTTTGAAAAGGGTCGTATCGTCGCATGAGATCCAGACGTCAGGCATATCCGAAGGAATGTTCTCGAGAATGGTCAGATTGTCTGCCACAGTTTTCCACCGTTCTTGGGCGTTAGGATGCTGTCCATCAAAAAATGCGTCAAATGCTGTCATGGTCCGATAGTAGTCCCTTGGTTGATAATGCTGGTTCACTTGCACGTTGTTCATGAGATTTCTGGTGTATCCGGCCAATTTGATAATATCCGATACCATGGCTGTGCCAATGCGTTGCGTGTCTGCAGGAGAGCCGCAACTATAGTACACATCATCGATCCGTATCATGCCGGCGTGTGCCAAAAGAAGGCTACAAAGTAGGAGTCTAATGCACTGTGCAAGCTTGGACAGACTCATGGCGGTGATCGATGAATGGCTCTTACTGATCTGATCTGGAACGAAGAAACTGAGCTCCACGAACATATCACATGCGTCGTAGTATGTATCAGGATCCTGCGCCGCGTCCCCAGATATCGAAAGTTAGCCATCGCAGCTCATTCCCTCTATTGGCTTCAGGATTCCCTGCAATGCTTCGCCCGATGGAACAAAACAAGTAACCGGGTGATGAATAAGCCTCACCCATACACTACCAATTTCCGGCCTAATTACAGATCAAGATCTGGTTGTGACTTTCCCAGGCTGTATGAAGGTGAAATAGGACAGGGCCAGAAGTCTTCTACTAATACTTGTTGATGTTTCATCATTCCGAAATAAATACTCCTCATGGAACACTAGACCAGATCCTAATCAAATTATCGGCCGCTTCATTGAGACCGATATTTCTCATACCACCCCCTGGTGATATTCATGGTAGGGGCTCATCCGTGCCACAGCACTGTGGAACACATTGATCGAACAACTTGACACCTACGCTCCATATGGGCTGGTAACATGCAGACTTATTCTGTGATGTCGCAGAAAGCTCCTGTTCTACCCGATTCAGTTGCTCCTATCTCCGTGGAAACCCGTTCTGAAGAGATGTGCCATCGCTTCCTTGCTTGAGACAGATCAATAGAAAGAGCTATCCGTTCCTCTCTGCGCCGCGTAGTTGAGGAGACCCTCGATCAATACACGTCCAGTACTGTTGTCGTTAGTCTCACTGCAGCAGCTGGAAAGACCTCTTCGTCATGGATAATTTTTTGCTACTTCTACCTATTCTCTGGTCTTTCACGGACTCACGGGTGCTGAGTACCTCGAGCACCGTTTCAAACTTTACAGGCTCGTATGCCAATTTGAGCTCCGCAAAAAGCTGGAATTTGACGTCCAACGTGTCGATTCCGAGTTTCACGACGCGCTCGATTCATGGACTGACTGCCAGTACTCGTCTCGATGCGGTATCATCCTCTTGGATGAGCTCTAGTGTTAGTCCGATATCCAATCTCCGTCTTGGGATAGCTGCTGGCATGACCTTGGACTATCCATCAAACTCCAGCGGTAGCTCAATGAGCTCTTTCCCCAACTTCTCAGCTCACAATCAGTGCACCCACGACGTTGAGCTCATCATAAAATTCGTCCCTGATCCGGCCAGCTTTAGGTCCCGTCACAGATTTCACTGCCGGCTTCAGCACTGCAACTATTTCCGTGGGCTCTTCACTACTTTCGTCCTCAAATCTTGCAGAATCATCAACGTCCGGTATTCCCTCTACAGTACAGATATATTTAACGACGGTAAAAGACGAAACAACTCGAATCACGGTCATGGCTGGTAGTAGTACTCCTCCTCCTATGCCTCTCACTCCGTCGATTACCATTGCTCGTACAGGCGCTGCGGCGAGTTCTTCTAAATCTGCAATCCAGGCTCAACCTACCGGCGATGTGTTTCCGCTCGTGGAAGGCTGGATCGATAACCCTAGAAAGGATACCGATTCTATTATCAAACGTCTCGACGGTGCAGAGGACTCGATTCAGAAAGCTCTGTCCGACACGTCGGGTGGCTCTGGTCAGGATAGGAAAAGGGGCTGCAGGCATTCCTTTTTGTCCCTGTTGTCTTGTATTGTTAGCAAGTTGGCGACCGTGCGGGGAACAATCGCTGGCATCCGGGGTACTATTGCGGACAACATTGTGAGCATGGTCAGGAGGGACTTATCCGATCTCAAGGGCCTCACCACCGAGCTGGAAAGCATTGAGGATGATCAAGTGAGCTCTTCAAGCTCATTGAGCTTTAGCTCTACGGATTTGTCCCGTCCAAGCTCATCCACTTCCGGTCCTTCAGGTTCGTCCAGCTCAATCTCATCATGCACGAAAACCACAGCCACCGATGACGCATACATAACCTGCGCATCGTCTTTGGTCACAAGTGGGCTCTTCACGTCCGTAACACAAGTTTGCGAGACTGGGATCTCGACAGTATATGGCTGCACGGTCTCTGCCTTTGCAACCACAGCCACTCTGACGTCCTCGGAGAGCGCTGTCATAGCGTCGGCGGCATTAGACTGGCACGGTAATGACACTGACTCAGAGGTAAATTTGATGATTCCTTCGGTCCGGTCATATCAAGCTGCGGCCAATGGTTGTCTGTCGACCTTCATTCTTCCGTTCCCTACGGAATGCTCTGGTAGTGCAACTTCGACCAATGAGAGCACCGGCAAGCCCAAGCCTACCACATTATCAGGGTTAAACAGTACGAATATTATGCAGCCTTGGCAAGCTCCAGCGACGCCATCTCCACATCGACTCTATCGCCTTCGACAACCTCTACACCTTTGGTAACCTCTACGCCTTCAACGACCTCTACACCGTCAACAACCTCTGCACCTTCGACAAGTTCTACCCCTTCAACAACCTCTACACCCTTGACAACCTTTACACCTTCTTTCGGCATCAACAACTCAGATTTGAGAGACTTGTCAACCCCGAGCAGTACGGGATCCATATTCGCAGACAGCTCCGATAACGACATTGCGTTATCGACTCTATCATCGCTAGTAGCCTCTTCATCCTCTCTTTTCCTCACTAGCAATTGGGACTTTACCACAGATTCAGGACCGACTATATTTAGATCGAAATTTCCAATGACCACTGATACTGATATCTTTTCGTCGACGTTGCTAATCCCGACAAACTTTGCGCCGACTTCGCTCAGTACTATTAATCCAGGTTCCACCACTTCACCAAGACCGAGCAGTTCAAATTCTATAGGTGCTGTAAGCTCTAACAACAACGTCTCGTTGCCACGTTCAACCACCCCAACGACTTCTGCATTCTCTTTACTCAGCATCGGCTTAAATCCACCTAGCCCTCCTGTCTCCTGCGCCACGAGGATTGCAACTGCTGTGATACTGGACATGATGGACCCCCAAGAAATCACGTACTGCACCTGCAACGACGGCCAGACAGCCGCGGTCGGTAGCACGATTGGCGGTGATAGCTCAACTACCTACATAAGTAGCGTCGCCTCGACTCTTTGGACTGTCAGCACCGCAGCACCTGTCATACTACCAACGAGAGCGACACCGACGGTGACAATTCCAGCGACGAGTGAAACGCCATCATCCACCACGCCACAGCCCACCCCGCAGGAAAGTTGTCACACACAATACGCAGCATTATTCGATAGCTTCAGTATCTATGGGCATGACTGGGATACTGAAAGGCTGGACGCCGGTGGCCCCCCTGGTAGCGGTGCTGGCCTTCTCCAGCAACTTCGTGGATGCTCGAAAATTACGATGTGGAAATTCGAGAACCTCACACCGGATTCGAACTCACCGTGGCAGTTCCATGCTTCGGGAAGGACGACGATTTGGCAGAAGCGCTGCATTGAGCATGCTATGATTTCGGCAGGGTCGCCATCGGATGTGTGCAATGGGCATGGCTGACAGCCGGTGTGGCGTCTGGGTAAGTGTTCTAGGGCCCTGTGTAGAGACCAGATATTGTGTGAGATATCTCACACAATAGCTGTACCCGAGCAAAGAATAGAAGTCTTGTGAGGTAGCCTATCTGGCTTCGATTAAGTGTTGTAAAAAATGTATTCTCTCAAACTTCTTGGGTGCCCAAGCTTGTCAAATCAATGTAAGGAACAGGCAATCCCTAGTACAATTGCTTGAACTCGATTGCTACTATTCGAGCTGTCTCGAGCCGTCATGAAGCCGTTTAAGAACATATTCACGATCTCCTGTTGACTGGCTACATCACTGTTCTTGACGCCGGCAGAACTTGTACCTCGACTACACACATCATCATTTTCAATCATCACCAAAATTTTAAAACATTACGAAGTGAAAATTCAAGCAATTCAGAATTAATTAGATGCACTGCCAAAATCTCTAGAGGGGAGAGTCTTGATGAAGCTGGACAATCTTGGATGCTCGAAAATGTGCCATCCCTAGCCGCCCGTCCTTGTCCCGTTATCTCACGTTGCTTAAGAGGTGGCAATAACATTGTATGTGCCCGCTGGTTCGTCATCATCTTGAGTCGGCGTGCAGACCTCTCCATGATACGTCCCATCCTTGCACTCAATATTGCCGGTAGAGCACGTCAGAGTGGCCGTCCATCCCACGTTTCCGCTCTGACCGGCAGGAACGTTGAAGGTATATGCTTTGGAAGTGCTGACCTCCTGTGTCATCGAAAACTCCATATTGGCCGAGAAGACGTCAAAGCTGAGTCCCGCTGAGATTGATGTAGTCCACGATTGGCTTCGCTCATGCGTAATCTGCACGGAGGAGCCTCCCGTTCCGCCATTGACGCCCGTCGCGACAATCGATGTGTTGTCACTCGGACGAGTATACTGCTCCATTCCTGAGTCTGCAGTCCACTTTGAGCAGCTGTCACGTTTGATGAGGCCATTGAAACTCTGATGAAGATCCGAGGCCCGTTTTGATGGTTGCGAAGGCATTTCTCCCACCTGAAC
Source organism: Viridothelium virens (assembly GCA_010094025.1). NCBI lineage: Eukaryota > Fungi > Ascomycota > Dothideomycetes > Trypetheliales > Trypetheliaceae > Viridothelium > Viridothelium virens. The sequence goes on along the minus strand of ML991826.1, from coordinate 11,536 downwards.
GGGCTGAATGACTGAGCCGTTGGGAGAAGTGAATTTCATGCCTGAGATGCCGGGAGTCGAACGGTCTTGTAGAGCTCCGAGCCACCACCTCTTCGAACCTGACCCAGCGGATGTGCAGTCTCCAGTGCCGCAACAGTACTGAACCATAAAGGTGTCTTTGACGTCAAGTAAGCTACAAGTCGCATGCTTGTACGCTCCGATTGTAGATCCACAACCAGTGACGTCCGTATTCGCCGGAGACTTGATAATGGTAGAGCATCCGGATTCCGGTTCAGCAATGTCAAAATAGACCGCGTAACCACTATCAAGCTGTCAGAGACTGAGAGAAGATAAGTTGTGGGGACGTCAAAGCATACCCTCCCTGTGCTGGTTTGAAGCTTCCTGATGAAAACACGTCTTGCGAATTGTAGACTACGCACGACGGATACCCGTTCCCACCCTCGGTAACTCCGGATGGACAATTGGAACATTCGCCATCAGTGCATACTTTGGCGGGAGGATTCTGAGCGTATGCGATGTGAGAAAGCACGAATACGCCAAGAGCTGCTAAGCTGGATGTGTGACAGTTGACCATTTTCAGTGGCTTCAAAGATGAAGATAAGACAATAGAAGTACAGAACGTCGCGGTTCAATGATATTATTCTCTTTGTGCACAATCTAACGAGCCTGCGCTAGATAGTAGTATTGGAAGGAAAAATGGAGAAGATGCTGATAATGATCGAGCCGAACCAGGTCTTACGGTATGCTTATATACTTGGAAAGCTCGTTCAATGAAGGCTGTTAGCATTGAGAATCGGCTGTAGGAGCATCATCACTCAGCGAACTTCCTAGTAAGCCTGATCATCTTCGTTCATCCCAGAGAGCAGAGCTGTCCCTTCCACTCCGGCTGTATGGCAGTGATGTGCTTCCAGGCAGGACGATAGGCAATGAGGATGCAATCTGTCCGTGCATATTAGAAAGCGAATCTCGGATGGAATTGCAACGTCGATCAACTGAGGCCATAAAGTCGACCGAGAAGGGGCGTTGCTGGAGCTCAAATGCGTATGCTCATGAACAATTGTCGTGGTGGCGTCGAAGATCTCTGAATGCTTTGTTCCATATCCGTTCCTGCAACACTTAGATGAGGACTGCATTGATGCTCTAAGAGGATCCCGGAATGCAATCGGGCACTTGTCATTCCACATAAGCCTATTTCATAGCATGCAGTTGGATACGAACGTGCGTAAAACGTATCATGCAGTTTGTGCGTTTAGAACGCTAAACCAACCACGCATAAGAGGCTCAGCGGCAAAGTCTTGTAGATCACAATCGAGTGGGTATCATGCTGTGTTTCGCCTCGGCCATCCATCCGACGATAGATTGCGCATCAATATCTGTCCATCCTGAGAGACGGATTTCAAGAACGCTAGTTTTCAGCCTTTTTCATCAAGACTTCTGACAGAGCCGAAATCGGGAGGTCAGACACTACGTAGCGGGACTGATGGTAAGTGTATGCCGGTCCGGCCCATATCATCTCGGATTACGCGAGAGGCTAGAAATTTCGTGAAAGTTCAAGAGATGAACACCTACACTGGTAGGGCATGAAGAGGTCCGTGGTACGATAGAGTACTCTAGCGCCGCGTCATGCCAATCAGCAAGCCGAAATAATTCTGTGACGACATTAGAAATCGATGGCTCGGTGGATGTTTTCTGAGTAAAGGCTTGAAGATTGAGGCAGATCGTGACAGATAGAAGGAAGAGAAAGAATCTAAAAAGACGCGATGGATAGATTGGGTCGGGTTGACCGTGTTGGTCGCCACTTGGCAAGTCGCGAGTTGGACCTTGCGGCACCGGGACCCAACGCTCCTTGTTCCCTTCCTGTTCCTCCCCTATAAGCATAGAACGTGGCAATGGCTATTGCTTCGCATGCGTAACCCGATATAGTTACGCTCTCAATTCGGAGCTCGCATATCGAACGCTTCAGACCTCCATAAGGAAGGCTGATCCGTGCAGCCCAGATGCGAGATTCCCAGAGTGACGTGCGGATGTTAAAGCTCGTTTTAGCTACATTCAGAAGAGGATGCATTACAGCGATTCCCTCCTCAGGCGGAGACATCATCAGTGCTTGAAATGTATATAAAAGCAGTAATACGTCTAAGGTCTGGGAATTCTTCATTACATTCTCCTCATCTGCTTCCAGTCGCGCCTTGGTCTCCACCACCTACATATACATATTAATTTATCATCTTAAAAATGCAACTTAGTTACCTTTCGATTGCTCTTGTTCCATTGTTTGCGCAGATGGTCCCCGCTTGGTGAGTCGCTACTCTCTCTCTCGCTTTCAAGCTTTCCTCCTGGGCCTTGCTGCATCTGTGATGATCTCTTTCAGGGTGCTAACGATCTCAGGACCGTCTACTTCTTCAAGGATGGATGTGGCGATTTTGATCCAACCAATACGACCGCCACTACTGGCGTTGACGAACTCACAGCCGACGGCACAGAGGGCTGCGAAAATGCACCAACTTCGAATTACCACAGTGTCTACGTAGACGGCATTGCCAGCGCAAACATGAATCTTGAGCTATTCAACGATGATTCCTGCACGAATGCATTGAACAATATCGATCCCTCGTCAGTCATCAAACAGGATGGTTGCTACACTGCACCCATTTCGGTAAGGCACCCAATACTATAAGCCAAGAATTGCAAATTGCTGACAAGATTCAACAGGACGTGATTGCCGCTATCGCGGTCAATAAGAACTAGGCTCTTATATGTTGATTGGATTTTAGTTGGGTTTGGAGAAAATCGCCAGACGTCCTACGGACAAGTTAAGCTGGACTTAATCTTGTTCCGTATCATTCAAGTAATTAATCGATCATTGACTGTTTCTAATAGCTTCCCACTGAGAAAGGTTGTTGTAGCGGAAAATTTACTCTAAGGTTAAATCCGTCTCTTGTTAGATATACCTCTCCCAAACAACAGCATCCTGGAGAAAGTTAGGTACACGCCGAAGCCTTTTCCATGATTTCGTAAGCTTGATCACCGTTTCCTGAGAGTGACTTCTTTCGACAGTGGTAATGCTGAAGAGATGATTTAAATCTGATAGCCCGACAGATGCATATACGGTCAATTCAGGACTAACATTCTCCCTTAGCATGCCAATAACATTTAGGGTTGCTCTTGAGATCTTCTTATCAAAACTCTAGAGAAGGCTTTGAGGAAAAATTCTAACACACTCTGAGAGTAGGCGTGAGCGTGGGGAAGATGGGTAAGAAGGAAATTAATAAAGAGGATGCAAAGTAATGCCTTAGGATCAGATGATCTGGACTATTAGCTGAAGTTCTACTACAGACCTACTCCGCTACTCCATAGACCGAGCTACGCTACCTGGCCATTATCGTACGGGTAGAGACCACCCTGAACCTTTGCAAGGATCAGCTCGCTCACATATTTTTTCTTGCTCAAGGCGCAGCACGACGAGAAAGCCAGAATCACGGAAGAAGACGATCTAAGTTTCCATGAAGCTCAGCTGAAGTGCTGGTGGCGCTCGGACGTGTGAGAAAGTGAAATATTCTTCCGCCGCTTCCCGCACCTCCAGCTTCTCGAACTTTGCTCTACCTGCTTCCATTGTTCTTTTCCCGGAGCCTCAGGCATAATGCTGGCGAAGTTACAATGGTAACATCCAGGATTGTTCGGATTGCAATATATACAAATCCCGACCGGATCATTGTTTAATCTTGGCTTTTGCTGCTTGCCTTTCGGCTCATGTTGGCTCCTATCTCCGTGCTCGGCTATACTTGATAATCGTTACTCTGTACGTACCGAGATTAAAGCTAGCGTACTTCAGAAAAAAGTTTAAATCAGATGCGTGCAAGATGTGCAATCACATGCATGCATGTTTACAATTTTCCCATTCATCTGCAGTTCATATGTCCGACACCTGCTCTCCCAGTTTCTACGCACCTGGGCCACTACGACGCGTGGGCAGCCTGACGTGAAGAGATAGTTAATAATATCACGGTTGCGACATGGACGCTAGTCAATAGTTTCGCTGAATTCAATCAATCGGTGCGCGTACACTAGTATACGAATTGCCTTCTATCCTGGATGTGTGGAGTTGAGAGATTGTTACGGTTGATATCTCTTTCAAAGTGTGCGCCCGCGAGCTCATCGTTTACTATCTTTGACGAGTGGTGGACACCTTTGTCCAGTAGGAAAACATGCTGCGCGCTTCCATTAAACCAACTGCTGGGCATTTTAAACAGACTAAAGGAGCTGCAGCCGAAGTATTAGAAGTCCCTACTGTGATCAAGGGAGCTTGTCCCTCGCAACGCTTGATAAGTTTGATATTCTAGAAGTGCGTGTCCGAAACTCGGATTAAATGTTTCATAGGCACGACAGGTCAGACATCCCTGGAAAGAGCGGGCAGGGGAATGCAGATCATCGAGGCGGTCACGTCTTTAGGCATAATGGCAAGAAGGTGCTGCGGGTGAATTTCCCAGTCTGAGAATACCCCCTGGAAAAGCCAATGTGGAGGGAGGTCTAGCGATCACTGCATATCGCGAATCAAGCTTCACTTCTGCACAGAGACCCTCAGCTTAGGCGTAATATATGTTGTATCAGCTTTGATGAAGCTAGCAAACAGTCATTGAAAGAGTTAATGACTCGTTACGCCAGGGAATCGTACAAGAGAAGTACGATTGGGACGATGCCAAGGTGGAGGTGCATTGTAAGGCTACGAGAGTCAAAACCAGGTGAAGATAACCATCATTCTTTTAGAAAATAATGATCTTCAGGTCACTTTGAAAGCAAGAGAGGAAGCGCAAGAAAACAAGGGCAGGGGACGAGGAATGGGCCTTTGTGGAAGAGAAAGAGCAGGGGATAAAATTGAGCTGAGCAACATTTAGGGAGCAAGCGAAGGCGAGATAGACAAACAAATGGAGCTTTGTCAAAAGTACAAGAAGACGACGAAGAAATTCGCCTCAAGGTGTAAAAATTCAAATGAGATTATGAGACTGCGTTACATTCAAGCAAGACATCGACTAAATTTCTTACGCGTAACCAAAGGCTGAAGCTCAGGTGCGGGCCCGAGAAATCTAGATTGCTGTAACTCCTCTGAAGTCCGATAGGCTTGTGCACATAAGATCACGGACAGATGGTTAGGCAGGCAGGGATCTGGGCAAGCTCATCGGCCCGATGTGGAGTTCATCGCTGCGACAACACAGGGTCTCACAGACGCCTCTCGGAATGAGAAGGTTTCAGGGCTTGTGCGTGATGCAAAGACCAAGGATGTTTGAGAAAGTGGCTACGGTTGCTGATGGTTTCGACCAAAGCGCGTTCCAAGGGGCAGAGAACATACCTCTACATGGACTTTGCTCTTACCGACAATGGAAAACCGGGCAAGCTGCTGCGGTTGCAGCAGTGCATACCTACAGGAGGCGCCAAATCTGCGAAGGTGGCTGTCAGAGACATGGTAAATGCAGAGGAATCCCTTCAGGGGTTGAGGAAAAGAAATGTGGAGCCAGACGCGGAAAAAGGGCCTCTTTGGCGATGGATTCCTTTGGCTACAGCCTGTAGATCACCAGTGCTACCAGTGGAATGTGCGTTTACTACCTCTTTGGCGGCTCCCAAAGTTCCTGACGCCAGCCAAAGGGCGTTACGTTGCTTAAATTATCGAGTATTGCCCAGTATCGTATGTGATTGAAATGATTGCCCAGACGTCGTTTTGACCAGTATCTTGCTCGTTGACGACCTTACAAACAAGATTGAGCTTCCAATCGTCGACTCAAATGGTTAAACCGAGAGATCTTTTAAGACTTGGACTTATACGTCAAAGCACGTTCGAGGTTTTCTCGATTTCGTACCCAACGTTGAATACACGTCATGTGCTTGAACTTTTTGCTCTCGGTAGTAGGATGCGGTAGTGGCTGTAGCGACCGTGAGAGCGTAGAACGAGTTTTCAAAGGGACTTGTGTTTAGCGAGCTTGTTGTGCGGTTACACAAGCACGTGAAAATGTATACCCTTCGTGCCTGGGAAGTAAGATCCCTTTATGATTGATCAGCGGTTCCGCCGTGGTCGTGAAAGTAAGTAGTGGACAGCCCATATGTAAGGCACCTGGTGCATGCCTCTCGACATGCCTCAAGCCAAGACCGAGGGCAGCCACGAACAGAAGACCCATGCGCACCTACGAGAGTTAATCTTTGGTCTCGAAATCCCATCATCACCAAAGTTCCTCATACCACATTTCAACCGTGTTCCAGTTATTTTTGATGAGTGGAGCAACGCAACGTCTGCATTAACGCGAATAATGACTGTATGCTGAAGAACATGGATGACATGTACTGACTCGTTTGACAGCCCTCCCAGTGTAACCACTGTCATTCTTGTCAAAAGTCTGTCAAATTTGAGCGTTCGCTCTCGGATAATAACGTTTTTGCAAGGAACACCAATAGATGTTGCATCTCGCCAGAGTTTGTGGGAAATACTTCAAGTTAATATTACTGACCCTTCGCAGATGCAGTATTGTGATCTTGGCATGTCTGACAATGATCCTTGCACCACCTGCTTTCTTAAACTGTACGGATCCGCTCCTGCTTGGTAAGAGCCGGCTCATTGCCCGTCAACGAAGTGTTTCGAGCTTCTTATAACTCTATTTCTGCGGGAAGCTGCTCGTTCCATTGAGCTACGTGAAATTGCGTTTATTACAACTCAATTGGAACTTCGCAGACTCCTGAAGTCCATCAAAAAGAAGGCAACTCGTCGAGATGAAGAACCGCTATTTGGCGTAAGCATTTGGCTTCAAATTAGCTCCTGGTTCAACACATACATCCACATTCGGACCCCAAAATATTGTCTCTGGTCCGCCGTAAGGTATTGTTAGCTTCAACATATAAGATGCCCCGGGTGTGCCGTTGAAAGCGAATCAGTCGGCAAAATGTTCATCACCATAACCCACTGTCAAAGCCTTTGTGAGATCGAGGCCCTCCATCGCCTGCAGCGCAACTCAAACAGCCGCTACAGAATGCGCTTGCTATTTTTCGAAGCCGTACGATCAGCCACCACGGCTTCGTTCGTGCGTCGAGTTGTCGAGGTCTTCGTTACCCAGAGCTCCGTCAGTAAATGAAAGTATAGGAGAATAACCACTTCTGGATACTGCTGACACATTTGCTTTAGTGCTATGCTAACATCGTTTGTTGACTGTGCCTGATCAGCCGGGAAGAGCGGACCATCCGGAACGGGTAAAACTCCCACAGCACATGCATTACTCCAATATTACGAAATAGTGTTGACGCTAGTAGTTCAGCTCGAATGCGCTCCTTTACGTCCCGTCAAAACATCAAACACTCTAATGTTCATTTCTGAATGCCTTGGCTTGTTCGGTTTGTTGGAAAGGGGGACAACCGTGGAAGTCATTTTGGACGGAGACGTGTACGCGCGCCACAAGCTAGAAAGTCTTGGCCAGGAGTCGGTACCAAGGTTCAAAGACCGCACCGTTGTGACAGCCTGAAAGCACGAGATCGGTCCCAAACTTCAGAAAAGCCCAACCGTTGTGTCATTCTGACAGGTCCTGTCTGCGGAGCCAACGGCTGGTGACACCTCCTCTAGCGGGTGCTAAGCTACTCAGAAAATAAGATTGACATTGCTCAAGGCCGATTGTCGCTCGAGGTTGACTGGAGGACCGTAAGGGGTAGAAATCCCTACAGTAGCTTCCCTTGGCGACTCTTTACCAAGCCCACAAGGCTGAATGAGAATGCCCACCATGGAGACCGTCCCCGTACTAAAACATTGCGTCCTTCTCCAGTGAGCCCAACCATTTGAAATATCGACGACATCAAGAGACAGGATTTGCAGCTATCTTGACCCAGCACTAGGCACGGCAATAGCTTCTTGGACAGGCCTAGCGCGTAACTTGGCACGGCTAGATCAATACGCTCGAGTCAGTGTTTTCGCGTGCAGACCCAGGAGCGAGGACGGAGTTGAGTAAATTGGCTGATGTACAGGTCCTACGGGATAAGGCTGCCAGACTCTGGCTGTCCAGAGTATTCTGGCACTCGGACGCCCGTCATGCCGGCTCCCTTCGGATACTCATCGATGCTTCTTGCGACCAAGGACATGGGCACGGGTATTTAGCGCAGCTGCCCCCAATATGCATGAATCGTGAAAATTACGCAGAAGCTGACATTGGCGTCGAGTTTGGCTGTTTGCATTAATTGCTTGCGCCTTTCTTTCGCCATCACCACGAGTCAAGGAGGATTGCGGGAGTGCATCCCCATCTCGCCTATCGCTCATTCGCGTATCGCCGCTCGTGTGCCCCTCAGACTTGCGTCGACCCGAATGGAAGCCATCACCCCATCACCCCATCGACATCGGCCAGGGTGCTACGGGAACGACCTTAGAGACGGGCAACATAGCACCGGTGGACACCAGTGGCACGGAGAGGAGACGGGACTAGCGGAGGGAGATATGTCGCTTCGGCGTTGTGGAGGCCTCGGTTCCAGGTAGTCGCAGTACCATACCTTCCTAGGTAGGCACCTTCCTACCTTACACATCTCTCGCAGTACCTTCTCAGGTACATGGCGACATAGGTACATGCAGCACAATCACACAGCACAAAGCTAAATGCTCACCATGCCCACTGTGCCATTGGAATCTACTCATTCTCGGATGGAGGGCCGTACCGCGCTACAGGCATCTGCGAGCTACTATTGGAAGGTGAGCGGCCTGGTTCCTGAGGGGCGGGATTAGTGGGATTTGCCTAAATACGGGGGCCATCCTCCACCCACGGCACCGACCATTCTCGTGAGGATTTGCGATTGGGGGCTTTACATTGGCCGCTCATTGAACATCATCTCAATATCTCATAGCCAAACAGGGAAGTGGCCTTAGCGGCCGGGCGGTCCTAGTACATCTCTCGACGCAAAAAGGAGGGTCTGGTCAAGAAGATCGCGATGACTCGGCGTACAGTATCAATATGCACGTGTCTGTGATTCAGGTACCTTACTTCATGCATGGCTAAGCCGTCGCAGGATGAGATACTTGCCCATTGTTCCTGACATTTTACCCTGTGTTGCAAAACAGAGTTTCTGAGATGAATGGTAGGGGGAATTGGCCGTGAGGACATCAAAGCTCCGTCTCGTCACCACGGGCAGCGCGATTTATTCTCCGCGACTGGGTACCTGGGCACCGGCATCTTGCCTGCTCCTCGCAGTCCTCTCTCGACAGCCACAGATCTCAAACCTGAGCATCCGCCCCTGTGAGCCCGTGCGACCCCCGCAGATCCAGAGAGGTCCCCCTGCCGGGCCGTCGGGCCCTAAAGCTAAGCACATTGTGGCACACATGAGCAGCGTAAACTCTCATCAGAGCATGCAAATAAGGTTATGCAGCTTTTCTCTTTCGAGCCTGCCCCATATCTCTGTTCCGCAGCACGTAGTTTTATAAAGTAAAAGTATGGCACGTCCTGTGGACCGGCCAACTTTATCCGTCCTGAACTACTCTTAATTTCCTTACTGTCTTGAATATGGAAGGTCCACCGCCCGGTATCGATTTGTCTGAGTCTCGTCAGCCCACTATCTATGGGGTTATCATCACTCTTTGGATTCTGTCCGTTACGGTCACCGGTCTCAGATTCGTAGCAAGACGACTCACCCGTCTACCATTGTGGTGGGACGACTGGTTTATGCTGCTTGGATGTGTATGCTGCAGGAACTTGCCGTGAAGCACGACAAAACTCAGCTAATGCCCAAACTACAGATAGCAACTTCCGGTATATCTCTATCGACTGTTGCTTACGGTATGTACACCTGTCCTGAAGCTTTCGATCAGTGTACTAGGGCCTGGCTAATACTTCTGAAGTCGTGCCTCATGGACTGGGTAAACACGTCTGGGCCGTTCCTCCAGATGCCACATATGTGTGGGCCAGAGGGCTTTTCATGCAGCTATTCTTCTACTTCACCGCGATAGCTGCGGTAAAGGCCTCACTCTTGACATTGTATTATCGTATTTTCAAATACTCTGCGATTCGCATTCCAATCTGGATTCTTGCAGCCATTGTCGCTTGCTGGTACATTGCGGCAGTAAGTGCGAATGGACTGATGGGATCGTCGTCTCATGCATGCTGACTTTTTCATAGACGCTTGTTGGTATCTTTGAATGTAACCCAGTCAGCGGATTCTGGGAGCGCTATAATCCGACCAACCCAACCACACCGCGTTGTTCTATCGATCAAAATGCATACTACGATGGAAATGCGATTCCTAATATCATCACTGACGCCGCTATCCTTGTTCTGCCACTGCCGTTCATCTGGACTCTGAAGTTGCGGCGGACGCAGAAAGTTGCCCTCACGGGTATTTTTGCGTTAGGTCTTTTGTAAAGCATCCCTCTTCCGTCTCAATGGCTTTAGTGTGAGAGGTGCTGACTTGTGTGCTAGTGTCATCGTCATCTCTGTCCTTCGTTTGGTTTACGTTGCCAGATTAGACCTCAAGTCTGCAGACATTACGTGGAATTTCGTCCCATCGGAAACTTGGAGTTCCGTTGAGCCCAACATTGCTGTCCTATGCGGTAAGCCTGGTCCTGACTTTGCTCTTCCAAACTCCAGCACATTCCCACCATCTGAATTAGCCGCCTTCCTCCGATGCGGTTCACCCTTGGACACATCACTCCTGCTTCTCTAATAGGCCGCCCACTGAACTCTCGCAGGCAATCTTCCAGTCCTCAGACCCATCCTCAACCTTTTCCTATCTAGTATTGGTGTGAGAACACATACTTCCCAGGGCAATTCTTTACCCCTTTCTGGAAACGGGGCGTCAAATCTCGCCACCCCACGCCAGTTCCTCTCTGCCAAGTCTTCGAATTTTTCCTTCGCCACCTTGCCTGGTGGTTCATCTCGTATGGGTATCTGGGACAGCTCCAAGGGTAAAGATTTTGACGATGAAGAAGAGGACTGCAACCACCTTGTTGACCGCGGAGTCGATAAGAGGCAAGACAAGAAAGGTTCGGCAGTCACTGTTGGAGTCGAAGCGATACCGGTAGGGGGAATAGAGACAACTGTCGAGGGACGACCTGGGGCTGGATGGGGCAAGGATAGGTACGAAGATGTGGAGCTAGGAGAGATGAAGAGTTTCAAGGGCAAGGTACATGTCAGGACCGATGTCAGTGTTACGGAGGTGAGGGAGGACCACAGTGGGTCTTCTGTGTCTCTCTAAACAGCGGAGAAAGGGAATGATACCCAAAATACTTATGATTGGACTGGGCCGGCTCTTTGATTTTTTTCTATGTTTACTCGAAGCGATTCATCAGCGGATTTATTGGGACCCACAGAACGACCAAATCACAGCTTTAGATATTCTATCATGTTTTACTAGTCTAGAGATTCTTCGTACGACACGAATGTATTTCAGCTGCTTTGCTTTCTTCTGGAGAGGTTTGACAACGCATCATGACTCGTATTGACATTTGAGGTAGACGAATCGCAATGATTTGGCATACGCGTTCTGCTTCGATCAAGCTTGCACGTGTCTACCTATATCGCCATGAAATCTTGCCTAGTGGCAA